>CCAG010003782.1:0-293814 GCA_001077435.1 Glossina morsitans morsitans | reverse complement strand
TCTCTCTCTCTCTCTCTCTCTCTCTCTCTCTCTCTGAGAAAGCATTGGCGGCAATGAAAAGAAGGCAATCGTATCCTTAGACAAATCTATCATAATTACCATCTGAGGTAAACAAATAAATAAAAATAAAAAATAAATAAATAAATAAATAAAAATAAATGAAAAAAAACCAATATAAACAAAAATATTTCATTTTGATTTGATTTTATATACATTTGTTAGATAAAAGATTTCAAATGAAATCGTTTAAGACTATATATATATATATATATATATATATATATATATATATGTATAAAAAATATTAAATATAGTTAAATGTACTTTAGTTTTCTAAGCTTTATTTATTGATTAATTATAATCATTAGTATAATTAACAATCGATGTGGCAGTGAGACTATAAAGTTTCTTGCCGCACAGTTGTGAACATAAATATATATGTTATCTGTATATTTATCTTTACCACATCGTACAATATTACAAATAAAGCCAAGATATTGGTGTGAGTTATAGACTGTAAAAGGCCTTTATAGCTATTTGTGGTTATTGTGTGTTTGTCGAAACGAAATTTTCGTTTGTAAATGTATGATAGTCAACCTTCTTCTAATTAGTAATAAAAGCTAAACTAAATACCTGTTCATGTCATTTCCATATAAAAATGATTTCATGTAAACAATCGTCTCGGGACTTCTACAGAAATTCAATTCTGGAAAAGTAATTTTCTCCCCTTTACCACATAAATCTGCTCTTATTTCGCCAATAACGCGGACAATCCCCGTGAACAAGGGCGTTAGGAACTCGTGGGCAATTGAAGTAACTAAATACTCCAACATAACCTCAAAATAGTAATTACAGTAGTTTTATATCGCATGATTTTTGTAGCAAGTTCACGCAGGCATTTTTGGAGATTACACGATCATTGAACTTTTCTTATCCCAATAAGTTGATTTTATCACAAAATGTATGGCATGTCAGCCACAAAGCGTCCAAGTCGAAATCATCTAATTCGCTTCACAAAAAGTCAGTAATCATCTTCCCGCAGCGTTCTCTACTGAGGGTAACTGCAATACCATTTTCATGTTCAGAAATGACGTTTCCAGCCCACAAACCACGCCCAAGTCATTTAGCCAAATGTGCACGAAACCTTACCTTATTGTTTACGTAATAAGTTTTCACCCTTTCTGTGCGCTGTATAACTGTGTGTGCGCGTGTATTGTACAACAAAAATAATGGCAGCAACCAAGGAAAAAATATTTCGTCCAACTCTCAACCAGAAGTATGTTTTATTTATGTTTACTTTCGGAACTACAAGTTGCATAATCCTGTATCTTCGTATTCGGGCCCAGAGAAGCTTGTATGAAAAACCAAATTTCGGATATTAAGGTAGATAGGAAAGCAATATCTGTAGCGAAAATTGCGATATGCTATCATAACTCGTACCTGCTCATAGTGGAGTACACGTCTTTCCGACAACTTTTCATGCCTTCATTCATTCATTCATACATTCATTCATTCATTCGTTTATTCATTCACACATTTCTTCATTCGTTTATTCATTCACACATTTCTTCGTTCGTGCATTCATTCGTTCATTCATTCGTTCAATCACGCATTCATTCGTTTTTTTGCTACAAACGTAATGTAACTGGCAATATACGTATAAGTGAAAATTATAACATAGTATGAAGAGATCCACAGTTTTCTGAAAATATTGCGAATACACATTGCCATGGATGTAGCAAGACCATCAGCGCACAAGCGAGAGTTGAGTTTGAAACCAAGCCTTGCTACCATACTAATAAAAGCAATAACAATATATATTAATAAAGAACGATTCCGTAAACGATATTACGATGGTTTTAGTTTTGCGCGAATGTAACTTTAAGTTATTGAAATCGGGTCAGAGAATAATGCGATCTAAATCCTCGTTTATTCATTCGACTAATTCCAAGCGGCCGCGAGAGATAGATCTGTGCCAACATGCAACCAACTTAAGCAAATTTTAAAGGCGATAAGACTCCGTCGCAGAAACAACGCATTGGGTCACGGTACATATGTTGGATAAGATGTCAACGAAGAAGTAAATCATTGCATGCAATGGCTTCAGATTTTCCTGCAAAGCAAACAATGGGAAATTGGAATAAACAAAAAAGTATTTATGAAAAGACTCGCAATATGCTTTTGTTTCTATCCAAATTCGCAGGATCTCTGAGCCCAGCTTCAGTTCGCCGGAAAGGAATACACCGTCCCATGTTCAAACTAATTAATTTTGCCGGGAGATCGTCACAAGCGGTTACGATTTTCTATTTCTAATTTTTTAGAGAAAACTACTACTGATTTACTCGGTCCTACGTAGCTTCGTGTTCACTCTATAGGAACACCATCTATGCCTCTGCTTACTAATCTTAGTTTCCTGTGTTTAGCCTGCAAAGAATAACGTTACTATGGACCTATGCGCTCCGGGGTTAAATCTTGTTCAAGTTTCTTTTGGCATGCAGACGTTGAGGCTGTAAGCAGAGGAATAACGGGCATAGTGCTACGATGTGCGTGAGTATCAAATTAATTAAGTTGCGAACATGCAAGACTGTGTTAAATACAATAGAAAATCACTCTTGCGTTTTTTGCGTCCTTCGTGAGGTGTTACCTGAAGCCCACAGAAATAATTATTCGCGACGATCCTGGAAAGCAGCGAGATTTGACAAGAAGGAAAGGAATACGTGACAAAGGAAAAATACGTTAACCCCTAGACTGGGATTTAAGAGAAGAATGCTTACGTTTTAAAAGCTTTGAATGGGTTTATCGCATGGCAAGCTATATATCCTTCTTAGGAAAGCTTAGCTTTTCCAAACAAAATTTGTTTAATGTACAGTTAGATTTGCGAAGAAAATTGGGAACAAAGCGGAAGCGGAAGGAGCGAATTGTTCACAGAGTGATTTTCGAATTAACACTGGATTTGCATACAACTTTTCATATGTGTGCGGCATCCAGTAAATCGAAATTTTCTAATCCGATGCTTATGATACAATTCGATTATTGATAAACTTTAGAACATCTCTCCATACTCAGCTTTTGGAACAAAGATGAAAAGGTCGATGTGCGGAAAACCATGTAAATATGCGTAAATTAAGCGCCAAGCTTCTGAATCGCTCGCTGCCTCTTCTAAAGTGAACGTTGTACGTCATTAAACACATTGAGAATACAAAAAAAAAACATTGTAAGTCAAGAAGATTAATTCACGGCTCCTCCTGTGCTCTCCAGCGCAATGCATATGAGACAGACGTCAAGGCACAACCATGAATTTAAAACTTGCAATATTCGCGGATGTCGTACGTCTTCGTTGCCTCTCAAAGACGTTGACAATGTTCAATGAATATTTTTGAATATTTTTAGAAGGTAAACATCTTTATTTAATTAGATTCGTAGGAAAATAGACAAAAAATGGAAAGGAGAAGGGAGTAGTAGATAGGAAGGCATCAAAAACAAATGTGAAACAGCAGCACAAAAAGTTAAGAATTAGATATCAAAGTGTCACAGTTGTTATTAGCAGTGAAAAGTTAATTTTTTATGTGGTCTCGTTGCACTGGCATTATGTTGTGCTTGAAAGTTCCTCTTCCATTAAGGCAGACAACAAAACAACATATGAAAGGCATTTGAAAACTTCATGCCGTATGTTGACCAATTCAGTGCGCGGTGCAGTCGATATGGCGTTGCAGCTTAAGTATTAACTCAATATTTAACGTGAAAAACCTACGTTGGTTATGCTCGAGCATGCTTTTATTTCGTTTTACATAATCAATTAAAGTTTTTTGTTTTCATGCTGACTCAGGCTTTAGACATAGTCTTGGGATTTCTACCGAGATGTGGAAAGTCGACTATAGCCAATTTTCAATTTTATGACTGCTTCTAAATGAATGAAAAATAAATGAACAAAAACTAATACGAATAGACATTTAAAGTTAGCGACGAAAAAGTTTCTCTCTTCCTTTGTCTCTCTCGTTTTTGTGTAAAATGCTTTCGTTAAAATTCGTTTATGTTATTTATATAACCAAGCGCATGTACACAAACACACATATGGGATATTGTCTGGAAAATGTTCAAAAGTACATAACTATACACGACGGTTTGGCAGCATCAATGCGAGCCAAATAGACTGAAAAAGGATGTACACCATATACTACAAGTATGTAAGCATATGTATGCGTTTTCGATGTCAGTGTCTCTCGTTGAGTTGTTTACAGATGTCTTACTTTCAACTAATGACAGTAACATTAAAGCACGATAAGTGTAACTACATGTTGAGACAAAAAAAAAAGACAAAAAAAAACAAAAAACTGTTTTAAAGTCCCTCTGTCCTTACAATTTCTCTTTTATAATCTTTCCTTAGAACTGATTCACCGTTGACTTGCTTCAAATGACACGTCCACAAAAACAGATATAAAAATCCATTGCATTTTTCGCACAGATTTGTGTTTACATTACGACTAAAAACATAACGGCAAAGAAAACTTTAGACAACTTTTGAACACCAATTGTCAATGTTTCTACAATTTTGTTAAGTTTTTGCATTATCCTCGAAATATGAGCAGGTGTAAAATATACTTGGGCGATTAGTTTACTGCACACGTCTCCCGGTATATCTCCTGTAGCTCAGTATATATGTTAAGAGTAAGGAAACATTCCGGATAGTATCGGGAAAGTATTCTCTTCACTTTGTTCAAATTGTTTTGCCTTCGAAAAAGAGAGAGAATAAGATTTTGCTGTTTTAGCTTTTAGACCATGTCAGCGTGATCCATATCTCAAAGTGCTGGACAGAAAAAATCCCATTCGCACAATATCTGAGGACGAGATAGAGGAACTAAATGTGAAATAGAATTCCATTTTTTTTTCTTTGCCAAAAAAAAATGATTTTCTTTTTCTTCTTCTGCTTCTTTTAAGAAAGCATAGCACTAAACATAATTAGAATCCAGAAATTCTGTTTTTTACTTGCTTAGCTGTGCAACTTAAAATTAAACTTAATTCGCTCGTCCCATTTCTATCAGGAACTTTTTGTCTCAACAACATGAAGCCGTACAATACAAAAAAAAGCAAAAAAAGAAAACAGAAAAGCTTTACCTATTGGTTGTCTACATGAAAGAAACACGAACAAGCTGCACAATCACTTTAAAGCCCTTTAAAGGATGCTTAGTTCATAGTTTAGAGTTTCGTGTGAGAACTCAAGCGAACGAACGTACAGTAGACTTACTTTGCTTTTTTTTCCTGTCAATTAGGAAAGTTATTTTAGGATGTGGATACGTTCTATTTAAAATTCATATAAATATTCGTGACCAGCATTGAGGTCAGAATCTTCTTAAACGCCTCAGTGCGCTATTCAAACTAAAAGGGGAGAAAAATCAATTGAATCGCATCATATTGACTAACTTTAAAAATAGGTGACACAAGTTCTTCAAAATCGTGAAATTTTGGAATATATTTGTACCAGCTTACGGCCTAATAATAGATACGCTAAACTTCCATAAAAGTGTCTATAAAAGGCATACACGGCTTCACTAAATGATTTGAATTTGATTTGCTATCTTCAACATTTTCTTTACCATTCTTTATTGCCTTGAATGAAATCATAAGTATTCCACAACGATATTCAGGAGCTCGATTTCTTGACCGATGTGCTCCCCGTTTTATGTCCACTTGCACGCAACAACTCCTAATGTTTTTGGAAAATGAAGAAAATAAATCCATAGTTGCGACGGTGACTACGTTTGTCAAAGCAATTAACAGACAGATGGACAGATTGATTGGCAAACATGTCTAGAACGATTCATATTTGATATTAGTCAATAATATGCAGACTTTATAAGGCATCTGAACTCTTCTTTCTGACTGCTGCAAAGAATGAATGCGCGTGATCGATTTTTTTCGTTTTTTTAACAGACAGACAGACAGACAGATAGATAGATAGGCAGACAGATGGGCATGCTTAAATCGGTTTCGTATTTTATTCTGGTTAAGGTATGCATATGATTTCTCTGAAGCTGCTTTCTAGCTGTTGCATGCATTTTGACAAAATTAATCCACTCATCCTTCAGGGATGGGTATAAAAAATTTCAAAATAAAAACGCATTCTTCAAGCTGTTAGAGTGGCTTACTTCCTTAAAGTGTACGAAACTTTGTGGATTTATTTCCGCTTCGTTTTTATAATCTTACACGATCCTTTATAATTTCAAGAATGATATCGAGAAGGCTTTAAAGGAGCTCGGCCACTCGGCGTCGTTGGGCGGAAAATTGACGATTTGTTTTTAAGAAATCTTACATCTCTTAGTGATACGGAATATGTTCTTAGTAAGTTGCAAAAACGGACAACATAGAAAGCAGAACCTCCACGAACTCTTGTCAAGTATACCTTGTCCCAGTCATTTCATTGGTTTCTTTCTCTTCATGAAAAAAGCTATGAAGCACTGTAAGCATCACGAAACAGGTGTGAACTGTTTAAAGGCGTCAAGGCAGTGAAATCAATAGAGAAAAGTGACAAACTACTGAATAAACTTTATGTAAGATAATAGTTTTTAAAAAGTAGACACACGATTAAACTTTTAAAACGTTCGCTAGACTTTATCCGATATTGTTTTGTTATAAATAAATTAATAAGAACAAGTAAGAAAATCTTATTCGGTCATGATCGAGCTTTTTTGTACCCATCACACTGGTTTTATAAGAGACTAAAAAAAGTAATCACCGCTGTCCCAAAAACGATAAGAATACTAAAAAAAAGTAAATTTTCATGCTCTATAACATTGAGTGAGCAACGCTCATCCTTCAGAGATTCATCTTCAGAACGTTTGCAACACCCAGAAGGAGGCATCAGGAACCCCGCAAAGTATATACATTCTTGATCAGCATCAAATTGTAAATCTATTGAACCATGTCCGTTTGTCCGTCTGAATATTATCTTTTGTAAGCATTCATAGACTTCAAATTTGGCAGAAGCATTAAAAATTCTTGCAAGCAGGTTGGCATTGACAATGGGCCAAATCGATCGAAGGACACGCCCACAACGACGTGTGAACTGAGAGCACCGCCGCTTTTTAGAAGGAATAAAATCTGGGTTTTTGCTCATTACTCATAAACTGTATCAAATAAATCTATAAACATTTGAACGCATATGCTATGGGCAATGCCGCAGCACCTCTACAAAAATGCAATAAAAATTCGTCTCACCGACCCAATATTGTAGTGTATCAGAATTTAATTGTTTTTTCAACACCTTTGAAAGGGTTAGAAACAAGCTTCAGAAACCCCACAAAGTATATCAAGTCTTGGCCAATTTCAAATTTGAAATTTACCTAAACAAATCCATCTGTCCATCTGTCTTCTTGCCTCACTGTGTAGTACTTGTGATAAACATTCTCCAACCTAAACGATGACCTAAGCCTTTATTATTATTTTATTCAAATATACAGTACTGCAGATGTGTCCTTCGAGCGATTTGGCCCATTTTCAATGACACCAAATTTTAAGTCGATAGCTTCGCTTTTGCGGCCAGAATAATGTTTACAACAAACAATGCACGGACGGATAGACGGACATGCTTAAATATATACTTTGTAAAGTGTCTGAAGTTTCCTTCTGCGCGTTGCAAATGTTTTAACGACCTGACCATAGCCCTCATCTTTCGCTGATAGGTATGAAAAGTGCCATGAAGCTTTTCTTTTGAAGAAGAAAAAGTTTAATTGAAAATTAGAGCCAGCGTTGAACTTTTCCAGCATTATTTTGTTTCAATTTCATTAACTAGAACTAATATTTTTTTTTAAATATCGGTTTTCACTTTATGTCAAACTCAATTTTTGAAGAAAAACCAAATTAAAACTTTCTATGAAAATATTCTTATAAAATAGAAATTAACCAGTCATACAAGCAATAGAAAGTTTTATTTATATGCTCACACAAGTCGACAGACCTACATACACGGTTCCATGTGCCCATATGGATGCATGTTGTATATGAGTGTATTCATGCGGAATAAATGAATGAATAAATGCCGGCAGGAACACCTTTTATTTTCTTTTCTTTTCAAACTTTTCTCATCAGAAGAGTTTGTCCTTAGAAATGCAAAATTTCTTTGAACTAGTAACAGAGTCAAAAGTGTAAATGGCTGCAGACAATCCTTTGACACTTTGAATACAAAGGGAAAGAAACGAGGAAAGTTTTAAGCACTTTTAAAAAATCTTAATTGTTTACGATTGTTGTGCCAAGGCAGGCAGGCAGCGACATTAATTTAATACAACTGAAAAAACTATATACATAAACTTATAAAACATTGTTTTTTTTTCGAAATTTCCATTTTTCTATTCTAAGTTTAATGCAAATTTTTTTTGCTATTCATGTGTCCAACCTCTTACAAAAACACTTTGAAAGATTTCGTTAACTTTTCATGATGCTTAGTGTCTCTCACTGATCTTTCAGATCAATTCGTGCAGCATAAAAATTGTAAAATCAAACGCCTAATATAGCTTAGACCTCACAGTTTATAAATAGTTCCGGACACATAGGTATTCCAACTAAAAAGGGAAAGTGAATAGTGTCTAAAGAGAGAAAATGGTGTTTCCGGATAACCAATATAATCAATAATCTATTTATTACAATATTTTTAACAAAAGTTTCCTTATAATCGAGAATTACGCAATAGAATTATAATTTTCTCAGTAGATCGTCTATTTTTTCGTATGGAAAGCAAGAAAATTTTAGCTCATAGAAGTGATTAAAAAACTTTCGAAATCGAGAGCTCTATATTAGAGAATACGATAGCGATAGCTAGCAAGACCCGTGCAAGTTCAGCTAAAGTGTGATTATTGAAAAAACTTTGAAAATTTTGAAATAATCCACGTCTAAGATGTTAAGGTACTTATGCGACGATAAACTCCTCTTTTTGAATTCACAAATCTATAAAAACTTTTAGTCTCCTTTTAAAAGTTTCATCTCATTTTCTGTAAACGGTGTGAGTGACAGTTAAGAATCTCTGCTTAGAATGCAAGGGGTAACTGCTCTTCACTAACCTTTTTGAAACGTCTGTTACTAATATTTCTAATACATTTAAGCTTTTTCGTGCACCATGGATGACAACTAGAAATAATATCGATCAACTTTCTGGGTGCAGCTTATGGAAATGTTTAATTCAATGTGAATTCAATAAGAATATCAAAGAGGCCTTGAATACTAATCTTAATGGTATCGATAAATACATGGGTTGACAACTGATGGGTAGATTTGCATTTTAGGGTAAATTATTACTATTGTCACTTAGGGAAGAACTACGGTTACCGGGTGTTGGCGGGTGCAAATCTTAGTGCGGTAGAGTTCAATTTACTTGTCTCCTATTTCTTTCTCTTATCTCGCTTTTTTTTCGTCATTGCTTATGTCATTGTGTCATTGTGATTAAGAAACATTCGCTGAGTGATTGGTCAAACATAAAAATACGCTCTCAATATAACATGGTTCATAGTTAAAAAATTGTAATCCTGAATTTTAGTGTCAAGTTCATGCCCTTTTTCATTTTTGTTCAAGAAGATAATGTACAGAAAGCCATACCAATTAAATCTGTTGCTTGTTCTATACTACGCAGCTTGTACAGTTCACAAGTCCCTACAAACTATGTGGAATTCTAAACGTCCATTATGCGCCACATACAATCATTTATCGGGAAAGAAAAAACTTTAATAAGGCAACAAAAAGGGATGACGAAGCAGTTGCTGAATGGTTCGCCAGAGTAAAAAAGTTAGCATTGTGTTGTCAATTTGGTGAGCACTGGTGAGAAAGGAACATTCGTCAAAGACACCTGCGTAATGAGTTTACCGGAAAAGATCTGTGAAGAGGATGAAAGACCTACTATTCATAATGCATTTAAAAAAGGATCGATAATCGAAACCAAGATTTGATCAAATACTAACAGTGTTGACAACCATGCTAATTGAGTAAATAAATTGAGCCTTAATGAATATCCGCGGAACAAGCAAAACCCAAGAAACGTAGCGCATGCAAACACTGCGACAGGAAAAGCCATGATGATCGTACATAGATTCCACGACGGTTTGTGCACGTTGCCAGTAGAACTACACAGTGTTGCTGTTACAGCAGCATGCGACTCATGCGCCCCTCGCGTTATTTTTAAAAGACAAGAATCTATATTCGAAGCTTAAAGTCAACTATAGTGACGATCACATATCTATTGCTAGTGATTACGACCCCATAATCACTTATAATGGTATCATGAAAAAGATCGCTGTTGCTGTATCGGATTCAACAAATCCTCCAGTCAAGTAAATGAAAATGAGTTACAAAAATATTACACACGCATCATTGATTAAATTGAAACTCAATTCAGTCAAGTATCTAATAATCAATTAGACACTTATAACAGCACGAGAATCAAAGTGCCAAACCAATTTTCTTCAAGTCCAGTCGATTGACACTTGCTTGGAAACAAAAATAGAAAAAAAGCTAAACGACTTCATCGAATTAGATGTTCTAGAATGACTGGATAAGACAGATTAGGGTACACTCTTGGTACCTATTTTGAAAAAAAAAAATGAAGGCATTCGCAATATTGGTCGCCGTCAGCAAGCAATAGACAACTAGTTACATGCTATCCCCAATGCTGTGGGTGTTGTGGATGATATAACAATTGGCGGAAAGCGTTTTGAACAACATTTGCAATTGGCGTCGACGACATTGCTATCCAGCAAAACACATTTTACAAAATGTCGCTTATAGGCCGCACTAAACGTCGGCACCAAGGATTATATGCTTCAATTGTCATCTGAAGAGTAAGTAAACTCAGCGCCACATTTCAGGTACTAGCTTATTCTCTATTGTGCATGAACTCGTTGAGGCATATACTAGTCACGAAAAATAACACAAACTTTTGTTTTATGACGAATATATTCGGCCTGAGTACTAAGTAGCGATAATTTGCTGTTGAAATCCCAATTGTAGGCTCTTCTAAAGAATACCCACGAAATAGCGCTTAAGCATTTGTATTTCAACGGCGGATCGGGCGGTTCGTAACATAATTAAACGTCTTATTATACTGTCAATATTGCCATTTGCACTATATTTACACCTGTCGTACGGGCAACTGTTATAATGTGCGTTGAAAAATTCTCTTACTTCACTTACTTTCAAAACTAAACATTATAAAGACTTCAAAAGTATAAGCGAATTAATGGCTTGACCAGAACTGAGGACTGTTAGCAACTAACAAAAAAATGCATTCTTTTTTCAATGAAGGAATTCGTCAGAAATTCCTGCTTTATGAACGCCCCTAATTCCGGCCAAATAAAAAACTATCTTTACAACCGATTCAACGGAAAGTTAAATTAAAATACTTTTCACATAATAGCGGTTCCGTTTTTTCCATTCACAATATGAAACAAGTAAGAAAGTTATATGCGGCGGGGGCTGAATCTCGTACACTCACCACTATGTTTTTCGCATTCTACTCTCCAAGTTCTTTTATTTGATACCCATATCGCTGATATTATCAAGAAAAAATTAATCGCGATGCCTATTACATCCATTTTACAATTAAACCATTTTTAGACAGATAATATATCTTGATTTGAGGAGTGTACATAATGGTTTTATACGCTCGTTTTTCTTTGCCTTATGATAAGTGAGCATAAAACCTGAAAAGAGTAAAAAAATTAAATTTAATTACTCCTAACTTTGCGTGGGTCCATTTTTGGACCGAGCGGGTAAAGAGTCTCGTGAAGCAAATGTGGAAAGCTTCAGCCTTGTAACCTCAATAATTTCCGAGTAACGAGCAAAAATCCAAAAAGCTTTTATTAAAATAAACGTGGATGCGTTCAATATATGCTCCACTGCTGGCTTCTACTCTGACTAATTTGAACCATTTCCAATACCAATCTGCACGCAGAAACTTCCAATGTTTCTACCAAATCTGAAGTCGATATCTTCATTTTTGCGATCAGGAGAGTGCCAACAACACACACCTCACAGACACACAAACGGACGGACATGGCTAAATTAACTCAGATTAACTCATCCTGATCAAGAATATATATATACTTTATGGGGTCTCTAAAGCTTCCTTTATGGAAAAAAACAAAATGAATATAACCCCATCTTACAGTGGCGATTGGGTATAATAAGACTTCCAAAATAAAACTTTAAAAAATGTATGTAAAAACTTGATGTAAATAACTTGATCGGCTTTGTAGTTTCTTGGCTTCGGTAATGCAACCAATAGAGAAATAGATGCGTGTAAAAATGTCACGCATAAGCACACATCTTCGCAGTAAAAAGTGAGTGTTTCGGATTAGATGGCGACCTTTAATTTTTAATTCGTCAAACTTGAAAAGTAATGCTTACCCCATCTAATGAAAGATTAAAACTTTGCGATGATTGATCAAAGAAATCGGTATACAATTCTCTACAACGTTCAACTATGTGCTGTAGTTTTTTCTTCCTTTACTCTTTGTTTGCAATCTGTCAATACGTTCAACTACTCACTCATTTTAGAAATAGCAAACGCGAAGGATTTGCATGAAAATTGAAAGAAGTACAATTTACTATAATCGATGAAGAAGAGTGAAGACAAACTGAGATATACACACAACGACGCAAAGGGCAAAGGGCAGGCGAGTTGAAATAATATTTACAGTTTATTAAAACACATAGGAAGAAGTCTTAACATATTTAAGTCGCATCAGTTGACAAATTATGATAACAAATTTTCAAATTACCGGTAGCTACGAGCTTGTAGACTAAGAGTAGTTCTTGGACGAGAGATAACACTTAGTAGGTATCGTCATGGACAATAAACCGAGCTTGTAGATTATGGCGCCATGAGACGACGTCGATAATGGGTTAACAAAGACCACAATTACAGCGCTGCAAATATAGTCAAACATGTTGTTGCATTGGGCGTTGGGCGTTGTGCGTTGTGCGTTGTGCGTTGTGTAAAACTATTCAAAGAATGTTGGAAGCTAGCGATTTTAATAAATATTATGTAAGCTGCAAAGTTTAGCATGCAGTCTGATGGGATTTTACTTGAGTGTCTTGTTGCACTGCCAACGAGTGTGTATATGGGAAGAAATATATTTTTCATACTTATATATATAAATAAAAGTTGTTGGAAAGTCTGCTTAGATAACTGCACTTACGTTTATGTACATATATCGAAGTATATATGAATCGTTGTGTTTTACTATAAATTTCTTAGCTTACCATATGTATATTATCAACAGTAGCGATCCATTCCTATGCAAATTCAGAAATTTCTAGCAAAAAACCAAAATTCATAAAGCAAAAACTCATTGATTAACCTAAACCTACTGTATACGACCTGCCACACAATAATGAGAAAAACATAACCAAAGCAAAATTATATAGCTTTTTGTCATTCCGATGACCGACACAAATCCTTTTTGTGGTACATTTTTAAAAAGGAAAGATTCATGCCAGACCGCAGAGGAATATCTGTTATACACCATAAGTTACGTGTCAAAATGTTGTAAAGGTTTTAATGAATTGTAGTTGTAGCGAATATCCGCCCATTTTCAACCTAATCGCCGAGATAAATAAAGTCGCAAATTTTCGTTTTCCATTCCAGATGCAAGATAGAGAACACGATTTACGAATGTATAGGGATCAATGAAATGTATGTGAACCGTGAAGAGATTTTTGCGAAAAGTGCACACTCTCCGAGTGCGAGTGCTTGAAACTGTAAACAAAATTTTGTGTATTTACGCAAATATTTACTAACAACATAACAAAATACTGTTACAAATTCAACTTTCCATGTGTATATTCATTCCTAAGCACGTCTTGATATATATGCATTTCGCAAAATCTAATAAATCAGTCTTTACAATCCACGTGATTTAAACCTGAGCATATTTAGTCTGTTTGCGATTTAATATATGGGAAAAATGTGTTTTCTGCAGGCTCTGACTGCTTTAATATCCCACTTTACTACCACTTCTCTCTCATCCGTTTTATGTTCTTAGTGTATTTCCGTAGAGATTGATGTTCAGTACGGATTCATATTACGGTAATACAAACGTTATGCAGATGTACAATGATATGTTTATACTAATAATGTTAGCAGTGTTAGTTACTGTTTACTAATAAATTTAATTACTTCAATTTTATTAATATAATAATTTTGAAATTGAAAATGAGATTTCCCGAAATACCATAGCTTATGACTTCCACTTCAAGCCTATCTTAGTTGGGTTAAGGTGTAGGTAGGTAAGAGCGCCGGAAAACAGTTCAATCTGTTCAATGTTAATTTCCTCGACCTATCAATTATTAAGAGAAATAAACAGAAAATTATTATATGAAAATGTCGTAATTGAAAATTTGGAGCTTAACCAACGAATGTTTCCATCATTTGTATTTTAATCATCCAACAGTGCCGTTTTTCACCCTGAATATATTACTTGTCACCACTTGAGAATAAAATAAATTCATACGAATCTCGTTTAGCCTAATTAATGCACTTAAACCTGTTTTCATGCGGTCTTATTTTGTGCCGTCTTTTTTTATGCGGTCTTTTTTGTGCGTTTATGCGTTCGCGCAAAAAAAAAAACTTTTTAATTGCCTTGCGAAAATTGTTTTTTATAGTCACACTCAAATCTGTTTTTGTGCGGTTTTTTTTGCGCGTTTATGCGTTACCCATTCACCACATAAAAAAAAAACTCTTTAATTGTCTTGCGAAAAATATTTTTTTTATAGCTACACTCACATCTGTTTTTGTGCGGTTTTTTTTTGCGCGTTTATGCGTTACCCATTCACCACATAAAAAAGACTTTCTAATTGTCTTGCGAAAACTATTTTTTTATAGCTACACTCAAATCGGTTTTTGTGCGATCTATAACAAAGAACAAGGACAAAAAAAATTATAGGAGCATCGGATAACGACCACTTTGAAGTCCGAATGAAATTCTCCTGAGAAGAATACTAATAATAGAAAAATGGAAAATAACCATGTGGGTGGGGACTTTTCGGCCACAAAAAGAGTTCAGGCGACAACAGAAAAAAGTAAAATAACCATGTGGGTCGGGACTTTTCGCTCACAAAAGAGTTAATGCGACAACCAGAAAAAAGTAAAACTTTCAATTAGCCAACGAAATTAAAGAAGGGAAAAGGTGCCCGCTACAATTTATTAGAGTAAGCTCTATTTAACTAATTAATTTAATGAAATTGGATCCGCAGATAAAGTAAAAAAATGGCACTACAGTAAATTTTTCAGAAAAAACGATTTTTTTTAATATAAAGAGACGCTTTAGAGACCCTTTTTGCGGAAAAAATTCATTAAAGGATGGTTTTTTGTTTCTTTGGAATTTCGGGATTCTTTTCCAGCGCTCCAAAAATAACTGCCTGATAGGAAGTTGCATCACACATTTTATGCACTAACACACTTTCATTTAATAGCACATCCAAACAAAAATACGTAACGGCGGCTCCTTTGAGACGGTCGCTGAAAGGATACGCGTGGGAGAAGGACTTGAAAGCTTCCGGTGCTTCTATTAAGAAATCGAAATTTTTGAAAAAAGCTTTTGGAGCTCATTGGTGCTCATACGCCTTTAATTATTATGATTTGAATTATACATTTTCCTGGAAAAACCTGGCCAGAAGACCACGTGGTTAGGTGGATGAAATATTCTATGTATTCAACTTAATTACATATGAGTTATATAACATGGGTTAATATGACAAAGAAAAACAATCTTCTTATAAGCAGGAGAAGAGAAAACGAATAAATATAAAATTCACATTTGGTTGTCGCCGAATTTCCAATGCCCACTACCTTTTTCAAAAAGAAATAAAAAAGCACTTATCGATACACTTCGAAACTCCTACGCATACTTTTCATCCCCATTAAATTCTGAATTGATCTAGACACGTTCCTCTGCCCACGTGTGTAATGTTTGTGGCAAATATGCAGAAAATTAAGCCATCGGTTCTAAGATTTTCTGCAAATTGTCAAAATCCTTGCACACTCCAGGTTGATATTAAAAATTATCCAAATCGGTTAAGGGACATTCCCATGGTATAGTACGAAAAAAGACTGAAAACACATTTGTTTTTAAAAGCATTTTGTTTTAGTTTATTACTCATAAACTCTAACCGAGCAATGATTAAAATTTCCACATAAATTCTATGGACGATTTCATGCTGTCTGTGCAAAAAACGGAAGATATTAAAAAATTTTATGATTTGTTTTTTCCACTTTTCCATTTTTAAGATAAGAATGGGGGGTTATAAAAGATTCGACAACAGGCGAATATAATTTACTTTTTTATGCGAAAAATGTTTGTCAGCACGCATCACTAAAACAATTACCACTAACGCGACAGCAGTTCGTACGAATTGAATTGAAAGCAAATAAAAGTAACAGACAAGCGTCTCATATTTGATCTTTTGTTTTCTGATATCTATATACACACATATTTATATACAAAAAAGTTTTAAGAAAGAACAGTTAGTTACTACAAGAAGAATTTACGCAAGCATAGCAATTGTACTGCCGACAATAAAATCCTCAATATTTAAAATATGAAAATTTATTGATCGAATCACTCGCGTCACCGTCTTTCTAAAGTATATCTCACTTACACACGCTAACACATGTGGACTACTTTTGCGGAAAAGTCTGCTGCTTCTGCACCCCTAGTTATGGATAATGTCATGGAAAAGTTGGATCTTCAAAGATACATTGGAGGTAAAGTTAAAAAGAAAATTACAGAAGGAAATCTACGATACGATCATCAACACTACTCTTCGTTTAACCCTCAATTAATTCCACTTTTGTATCCAACAAATGTTGAGAAAATCAAGATCCAAACATTTTCGAGAATTCGCCTTGGGCATACAATTGCATCTCATCAATGGATCTTGAAGAAGTCTACCTCCCCAATCTGCAGTTATGGACAAATTCTTACTATAAAGCACATTCTCTGTGACTGCGATCTTTTCCTTGGCTAGAAGTATTGCATTTGGAACGATTAACCCGTTGGAGATTCTAAAATCAGCTTCAGAACAGAATATCAATTCAATATATTACTTTATTAAAACTACTCAGGCTCAATATCTAATGTACATTTTTATATATTAAAGCCGATAGCCTGTGTTGCTACTGCTGAATATCTTTTTTTTAGTCTAAGAATTTATTTCATTAGTCTAAAATTTTTATAATAATAATAATAATAAAAATAATACTTTTGTTGCTATTTCTTGTTCATCATTCCACAACTTGTTGTTTTGGGTTCGGTGTTTGGCTTTCACCGTTCACTTGTGGGGCATAAGGTAACTATTTTTGTGATATGAGAAAGAGGTTGATTTCGGGGACGACGAGGAGAATAATAAACGGTTTCAATTTTTGAAAAAAATTCCATCGAGACAAGATAAATAAAGAACCCTGCTTAAAATAGATTGGATAGAATAGAAATATAAGTAGGACAGGCAGGGACAGGCGGCGGCCGGCTGTATCACGTTCCCCATACGGATATGTTTTAGCAGACAAACCAACTATACTTTTTTATTTTAGAAGTTTCTTTAGTCTCTCTCCCTCCCTCCCTCCCTCCCTCCCTCCCACTCTCTTTATTTGCATCTTATTCACTGCACATTCTCTATTTTGTAATTTGAACGGTATGCACGAGTATGTGAGAATTATTATTATTACTATTGTTACATCCCAACAACTTTTAATTATGAATTTTAGTATAGATTTAAATTTTTGTTGGAATAATCGCGTATATGCAATGCCATCGGTCAGTAATTCCCGCGAACGGAGCAGACATGAATGCCTTGCCAAACCAACTGAGTCTATAAAACCAAAAACAAATAAATTTGTTTCGACTTTTTATTAGGCGCATATATATAACTTTTAAGCGCATTGTCAAAAAGTGCTTCAACTACATTTTGACTACCTCGCCATAACACTTGAGTAGATTATAAATAAAAAATAGATTATAAAAAAAAAATGATTAGCACTTATAATGTCTTCAGTAGGAAGGTCTTTGACGTGAGCATTCAAATAAAATTCAAAATGTGAAATTCATCAATGTGGCAATCGTCTCGTCGTAGATAAGGCAAATCTGCGTGTTCTTCCGACCATTTGTTAGGTGAAATACCGTAAATTTAGTGAGACCGCTTTTATTATTTTCAAAGCAAGGGAAATTCAAATAACGATGAAAAGAAACTTTTCAGATAAAACAATGATTTGAAAAGCGTTATGGCGACAGCTCTTCCTTGTCCATTGTTTACTGTTTTTAATTCAAATCGTAGGGACGCCCCTGAACCTGAATGTTGTGGAACCCTAAAAGAGATGATCACATCGAAAGACATTAAAAAAAAGCCTGAAAATTATTCTCAAGAATCAAAAGTGGTACGAGAAATAACTGATATCTTGGGCATTTACCGTAGTCCATAGATTGGGACCTGAAGAAGCTATTTTCGAAAACGGTATCTCTCTTCTCCGAATGAGGATTCTCGCACATGATGATGGATGCAACATGTGCCCATTGCTCCAGTCTTAAACCGCGTCAACAATGCGCTTAATAGGAGAGACTCAGCTAATATCGTGCAAAAGTGCGTAACGCATTTATTTGGCTCGATTGAAAGAGAAAATTCCCAAGAAACGATTTCAGTTGGCAAAAAGAAGAGTGCTCCTTCATCAACGTAGTACAACCTGTTGCAAATCAATGGAAAATTGGTATCGAAGTGTCACCACATTCATTGCATTCTTCAGGTTTGCCGACACATATATGCTTCACGTTGTTTTTTCTTACTTAGTCCCGAAATTTATTGATAGATGCGTTACGTTTTGTGTTCCAGTTACGTATCCGCAATTTGCTGCTCATACCACATTATGATTCTGCTGTTGGCTGTACTTCGTTATTATATGAGTTAATCCTAAAATGATATTTGATACGATATACAATTCGGAATTAGTTAACTAACATAAACTGCGTACGTGAAGTGGTCCGTGGAATTTTGTTTGTTGTAATCGCTGCTTTTATTCATTCCAGAGCACGATTGTAGGAGAGCTATGCATGGGATGCTTCATATACACTATATTTATGGCAGGTGTTTATCTAATCCCGACGAATTTCATATTCCTGCAAAATAATTAATAAAATGCTTGTGTGTTTGTGTTGCTCTTACATACATTGGCGATAATAATGAAAAAACAATAATTTGCGGTTAGCAAATTGCTTTATTGTTTTTCAAAATACCCGTTATAAACACTTTTGCACACACTCGTACCGTGTGTCATGGCAATTTCTCCGTTGCTTATTTCCTTACTTTTTGACGTGCGTTTAGACGTTCGTTTCTTTTACTTTCCTCATTTGAGCAAACGTTTGTGTCCCATTGATCAACAAATTGTTTTTCCAAACAGTTTTTCCAAAAAAACACGCGATCTTTTCTTCGCAGTGTTTTAAATGCGAACAACTTTTCTTGGATTCGATCCATTTTGAAAAACCCATAACGTCAATCGTTGTTTACTTTCCGCATTTCTTAAAAATCTGCTTACATCAATCGACGAGAAATTGAGTGGGATCATTTTGCGAGGTTGAAAGATTAAGGTTGCTCCGAACTCACAGTATGTAGCATATCGAACTTGCATTATATGTTCTTGCAAAGCATTAATGTTTCTTAGCATAATCGATGATTTGGAACGAACGGTGGCTACGATTTGCCTCCTTATACCGGCAGTTTGCAGGGCAACAGACAGTAGTTCGTTGCCAAAACTGCCAGTAACTTGATCGATATCCCCACGTTGGACGGAAGTCGCAATATATGATCGCAAGAAACCTTTCGTTGAGGCACAAATTGCTCTGACGAGATTTTTGTTCAAAAATGTTCAACTTTCTGCTGTGATCTGCAAATCGCGCATAGGAACACTTAGAAAGGCACAAAAAATACCTACGTATAACTTTGTCTTTTATGCAATTTGCTTAGTGTTCACGATGAAAGGTAAGCAAGGATTCGTTATCACATCAGCCACGTTAGAATGCAAGGATATAAACTTTAGTCAAATGTGTTTTTAAAAATTTCCTTATTTTCAAATCCATGCGATTCGGAGGAACCTCTCGATCGCGCTTGCGAATTGATAAGTACGGGTTAGATAGGATGTTAAACAATCTTGTCCTGATCATATTATTATGGCGAAATAATGTATAAACTTTGACTTGTGCCAACAAAGGAAAGCAAGCATTGAACAGTGCCTAAACGACTCATGTTCTTAAACCGCCCAAGACTTGAGTTCACGAATAGAACATAGAAACTAACCAAAGTAACTCGAGAGGATAGTTACGGAATAGTTGTCAATTAATCGGCTATGATTTTAAAGTCAAAGCAAATGCAAATGCTTGCGCTTTTAAAAAGTTGCGGCCATAGACGATCCAAAAAAATACAAATTTTTTTTATACCTACTGTCAATTCAGCGAATGTTTTTGTAAACAAAAGCAAACGAAACGCTGCATACATGATTTTATTTATATCATACATCAATATATTCTCAGTTTAATGGATATTAACATTAATTGCGCGTAATTTAAGTTTAAATATTCACTTTCCATGACATATTATATCCTAGCGGTTACAGCGAAAATCCTGAATGATTGATTTTATTACACGATAGCATTTATACGCATGCATTTCATTAATTTACTTTCATATGCACGATGACGCATACTCACACACACACACACATATTGGACTGAAATATATGCAAATATTTAAAATGTATGCGTAGACTTAAAGTAAGTAATAACTTTTTAATAATTGCAAATAATCGCTTTGACCTCCATGTTCACGACTACGTTCATATTATCTAAGGTACGTGGAAAGCCTTTGCTCTGAAAACGCCCTAGTAGATTAGCCCTAGTATTATAAGCGAAACAACTGTACTGGAACAGGCACGTGTAGCTTTTATCTGTTCTATTAAGTGCTCTAAGTGTTACTTCAAAATCAATATTAAATCTGGACTGATCTTTGGATGAATATTAACTCGCTACTAATTCGCTATCGCGAAAGTAAGCGGTTTATGAAATTCTTAGCAGATCATCTTTCTTAATCGAATGCTTCTACCTGCTAGTAGCGCTAGTGCGCTTGCAAAAAATTACTGAAGTAAAGATAGCCCACCAAGCTAACTGGCATTTCTTCGCTAAAAATGTCTTTGCTAAGTTACGATTTATTGCAAAATAAACAACAAACATGTAGAAAAATTATTAAAATTAAATAATATTAGCATACGTACACGTATCAAACAAACTAAGCCTCGAACTACGAACACAAAAACAAAAAAGCTAAGTTATTGCTACTAAATCTCATGCAAAGTTACGCTGAAAGAATGTAACGCCCAAACTATGTTATAACCATTTTCAAAGACATTACCCGACTAAAGATTTTCAATATGTTGTCAAAAATACTAAAAGCTATGAGAAAAACTTAATTTCATTACCCTTGTACCCGGTCCATCAACACCAAACTCGTCAAAAACCTGTCCTCTTCATACGCACAAGACACCAAATGCGAAATGTTGCAATAATGTTGCTAATGAATGTTGCTAATGAAATGATCGATTTTTTATACTTAATGTTTTCATCAACGTTTATGTTGAAAACTACGCCCTCATAAGGGCCCTGCTGAAATTATTTTTCTTCTGCATTGGAACTTTTCGCCAACAACACACATGCACTACATGGGAAATAGTAGCAAATAATTTCTTGTTTTATTTATGCTTATGTTTGTTTTGTTTTTCTATTCATTTGAAGCGTTCCACTATCAATTGACTTAGCAGAGGCGCGAAGCATGTGTGAAGGTAGCCCAACTTTTTTGAGCTATGTACAGTGGGCTAACTTCACGCCAGTAAAATATTTACTACTCCCATCCAGTATAACCAAAAAAAAAAAAACTCCCAAATCATCAAAAAGCTTAGTGTAATAAACCCGATAGCCTGATCAATAAGCTTTTGTTCATATCTTCGACTAGAAGCATGTTTTTGGCACGGAAATAGATGGAGACGGTGAAATTGGTAGCACGTAAATCTTGGTCATAAACAACATGAAACTATTTTGTTAAAATCATATGCTATGGAAAATTGTAAACGAGTGGGTAACACCTTTTAACTCCGAAAATATCATGCAATCAAGAAAATTGTGTAAGGCCCGATGCAAAAAATATCAGTCACTCAGAGGAACTTTAATGCATTTGGGTTTAACTACTAGCCCCGACATAGTTCTTCCTGTAACCAAACTATCGCACGAAAACATGGAGCTTCACTACGAACGTGTTAAAGATGCAAAAAACAGCTACAATTACAGCAAAACTAAAAATAGATATCGACTGGGCAAGTTGTTCAATAGACAAGATATCTTATTCAGGGTTTAAGTTTCTTATGCATTTTCTATATGTAAAATTTAAAAAGCTTAGCCAAAGCGGCTACTTTCTCCTCATAATAATGATAAGCAATTTTTCTCTTGGTTGAAGTCGAAATATTACATCTGTGGGAAACGAACACGTTTCGAAGGAAACTTTTTTTCGAAACACACATAACACAACAACTGTTTGTGAAGCTGCGACAAATTCTGCTTATTCGTACGTAAAAAGTTGTCTTCGAAAGCTTATCAATTCTTGTAAGGGCATTGCAGATTTTGATGAACATTTTCTCGCACAATCATTCAATAAATCTTTCACCAATGAGTCACAACGTATATTATTTC
This sequence comes from Glossina morsitans morsitans, assembly GCA_001077435.1. Taxonomy (NCBI): domain Eukaryota; kingdom Metazoa; phylum Arthropoda; class Insecta; order Diptera; family Glossinidae; genus Glossina; species Glossina morsitans. The sequence goes on along the minus strand of CCAG010003782.1, from coordinate 271,066 downwards.
AGCAACAAGTAAGTGCGTTCACCCTTGCACTTCATACAGCGCTTAACCATAGATCCATTGTAACCATTTTCTTGGCCGCAAAAACAAAGCCATCGGCTTGCAATTTGGCTGAAACATTGGAAGCTCTTTCAGGCTGGCTGGTAATGAACACCTCTCCCTTCCTTTTGTCGTTCCTAAAAAGGAAAAAGGAGCTAAATCGGTGAAAGGATGCGCCTTCAGCGCCCTATGCAACAGAAAATGTGAGCAACTTTTTTGCTTGTTACTCATAAAGCACACACACACATGCACCATATAAATGTTCACTTTACTTTTCTGGAAATCGAAAAAATCACCCGCGTCCATCCAATATTACAGAGTATGAAACTCTAGTCCTTTTCCTTTTTTTAAATATTCAATCACGATTTTTTAATTTACTTTTTAAATAAGCAAAGCATCCGGACGTGTGCTGTCTGCATAAAACAAAAAAAACAAAAAACAAATCCTTAGCAACTCGATAACTGAAATTTATATTTAACATGGAGGACGAAAGCTTTAGAAATAGAACAGACAATGTTATGCAAATATCGGCTTACACTGTCCCAATATTCTACGCATAAATTTTTCCGCATGACTTACCTTTTGCACGAAAGTGATTTGTATTTGACACTAGAATAATCAATTCGTGTCATTCGGATGATGCCTGCAATAAATACGCAGCCAGATGAGTAGCATGATCGTAATGAGTATAAGTGAATACAACACAGAAATTATATAAAAGCAGCCGGAAGAAAAGACTGCGTATGAAACACAAGAGGGCAAAACCAGATTACCATTGTTAATGAAAAGCCCAGCAGCTGTAGGGAAACTGGGAAACATTTAAAGTTAAGGTAAAAAAAGAAAACAAAACTCATATCAATAATCAATTTTTGTTTTTTTTTTTTCTTTGCTTCGAGATTTATACGGTGGCCTAACGAAACAGTATTAGGATATTTTAAAATATCGCTCGAGAGAATTGTGTGCTTGCAGCACAGGGATGTCGCCGGTTTTTCAACAGAACTTTGTGAGGGGTCAAGTGGTTTGTTAGTGAAAATAAACTACAAAAATGTGGTTTAGTTAACCCAGTTAAATGTGTTTGTGTGTGCTTACCACGGTATACCTATGTGTATCACACATGCACGTATATGTTTGCAAAGTTACATTTAACTATGCACATATATATATGTATATGTATATGTAATTCATACAACAGTGTTAGAAGTAAAACGTGTTTCGGGAACTGAACATATATATGTATATATATATATATATATATATATATATATATGCATGCAATACTTTATGTAATCGAATATGGCACATCAGTTGATGAATTATTGCTATGGCGATGTGCGTATATATTCATGTACGCCTTCTGTTTGCCCATTGAAAATTCAATAAATCCCTCCACTCTAGATGCAAAATTCATTACTAAGGGAGAGGATTAAAAAATTGAATTGAAAATAATATTCGCAGGTGATAAAAAAAAGTGAAAGGAAAATAAAAAAAAAATTAGTAGAAAGATAAAATACTATACATACCACGATTATTAACTCTATACCACTGTAAAAAGTGTTATCCATGAGGTAGGTTGCTCTATACGAATAAAAAAGAAAGCGCTCACAAGGAACGCTAAACCCACGGCCGAACCACTTCACAATTATTGGCATAAGATCGAGAGTCAGAGCTTGGATAAATTATTTGATCTGATCAGCTTGATAAATCTACTAAGCATACATATGCTTCCCTGTCCCTATCGCTAGTCGATAGCATACTTTATTGGTACTTCTATGAAAATTGAAAAATCTCGAATCGTATCAAAGGTTGAAAAGCTGAAGCTATAATCTACTATACTAATATGCTTTCTTATCTGGACGCGTACTTTTGTTCTTAAGTATTTATGTATATACCAACCTCCCCATGCTAACCTACGCAGCTTTTGGCCTGGTGGTCTAAGGTGAAGCAAAAAAGGGCAGCGACGACGTTAAATAAAATCCAACCTCTCGCGCGCGTTGGCATCAACGGGACGATGAGGTCCTGGCGCTTGAATGCCATAGAGGCGCGTTTGGGCATCACACCTCCTCCTATTGCCATAGACAGAGAGGCTTGAGTGAGCACACTGACACTGTCAGGTTAAAACCGACAGGTTAAAACCGCAAAATCTCAGGGAAGGCCTAGAAGGTACTGAAAAACCTCATTGACAAACCTTTTATCAAGATACCAAACAATTTTGATGTAAACCTAGAACTGTTCCAATGGTCTAGGGTCACCGTACTGCCGAGAACGAGTTGGGACGGGCAAGCTTTTAAACCCTTTTTTCAAATGGCAAATCTGAGGGTAGGGTTTGTGGCTCGAGTTTTCAGAAGAGCATACCAATGGCATATAGTCCCTCCATATTCCAAGCAGAAGTCTACGCAATCCCCACATGTGCTTCTGAGTCCTTAAGAAAGCAGTGCAAGAGAGAGCGGATTCCACAGTCAAGCGGCCTTAAAGTCCCGAAGAGGGCGGATAATAACATCTAGGCACAGAATGAGCTGCGCAGGCACAATGATGTGCATCTAATTTTGTTGCTTGGACATTCGGGTGTTGAGCGCAGCGAAAGGACTGACTGTCCGTGCCATCAAGGAAGCCCGAGGTCCTAGGAATTAAGGAGAAGCGACGTACATTTAGTCCCCGCTTTCCACACGGGTCATAATTCCCTCAGGTACCATCTGGAAAACATGGGTCGCAGTACGTCCTGCCCACGTAATTAATGACAATAACATATATAAAATATTTAATTGAAATGATTTCAATATTAAAAGTATTCCATACCATACCATACCCTGGGTAATCTTAGTTAACTTTTGCACAAAAGTGCATAGTTAAATATTTATATAAATTTAAACAGACGTAAATAAATTTTTTATAAATTTTTTCGTATTTTTAGCTTTTAAAAGTATTTACTTTGTTTTAGTTTGGCATATATGCATAGAGCTGTGTGCATTTTTGACTAAACATATATACAGAAAATTTCTAAAACGAGTTTATTAATTAAATTTTGTTTACCCAGAGAAAACATGCCATTGAAAAAATATTTATTTAACTTTTATATAAACGATTGCCATAAATAAGTGCATTAATTATTCGTGATGCAAATGTTTCATCTTTTGACCGAAAGACACTTTAGTGGTTTTGCTTTTCGGCAATTTATCGATACAGCAAATGTGATAGAACATCTCCTCACATATGCATAAGCGAAAAGACCTCACCTTTGACAAAACTACTTACTTTTCCATAAAACTTTGCCACGAAAATTTTTCATAAAATATTTTATTTCGAACATTACGTATATCGGTTCAAAACGTGTTCTTGCTATAAAGTAAAAAAAAAAAAACCACATAAACTCTCTAAGTTGGCTCCTTTGAGAAGAAAACCAACTAACAAACTAAATATGGGCTACTAGTAAACGACGATTTAGGGCAATGCCACTGTAAATTTTTCGGAGGAAAACTTTTTTTTTTTATTGTCTTTCGACTTTTTGGAGCATGGTAAGCGAAATTCGTTACTCGATAGAAAAGAGGGATCTGCACATTTTCCGAAACCCTTTCCAAAGGCTACTTGGGTGTGAAATCAGTCCTTACTTAAGACTTACAGCTTAATGTCTTATATGTTGATTTTTAGCTCCTCTAATGCACTTGAGAGATGTTTTTAGAAAGTATTGTCGTTCAGTGAAAAGCGCTTCCAAACAAACTATGTTAGTGTAGCTTCGCCAAGACGAAAGTTGGGTACAATGGCTGAGTTGAAATGAGACAGAGAACGATTCGATAATTTGTAGTGGTTCCACTAGGAAATTAAAACTTTGGCATGAAGTTGGGATTCTAGGTTACGAGTTCGTCCAGTGAATCACACATTTTCCTGCTGTCGTCACTGCCATTTAGCAGCAAGTAAAGCGTAAAAAGTGCTAGTTTGTCTTTGGCGAATGCAATATATGAGGCATCTTCGAGGGAAAATTTGAAAAAGAAAATTTGCCAATGAAAGGGTACTGGGACGGCAGACTACCAAAAAGAAAATTAATTCGGGACAAAAATAAATGCCTACAACACATGTGAAAACCGTAAACGCTGTTATCTCCAAACACAGTTTTACGACAGCATAACTTAAACCATTTGCAATTTTTCACAATGTCCTTAAAAGGACTTTTTCTAGACTTAGACTCTTAAGTAGGGTACTTCATCCAAACTTTTTTTATTAATAAAAGAAGGGCCTCTTTTTTGATTAAAAAATGAAATTTCGCCTTCAAGTATTGGACACATACCCTTGCAACGTATGTGTTCTTGTATACACCTTCATCGTACCTTCTTGGCTTGTCTGCCATTCCATCACCTTGTAATTCCTATGTATAATATTTTAATTTCATCAAACACCCGCCAATTACCCAGACATAGATATTTCTAAGAAATCCTATCTATTTAATTGGCCATAGGGGTATAGATTCAATGATATGCTTTTTTTAATTCAAATTTGCACCCGTTAAGCCTTTAAACACATCTCGCCGAAATGGCTGCAATTTTGCGAATTTTTAAAAAATCATTTTTTTTTTTTTAATACTTACGTACTTATTTAATAGACTTTTCCTTTCATTTCTTCCATCCAAAAAAAAATTGTCAGAAGATCTCTTCGCTTATAGCGTTGCAGCGACCTGAATACACCTGAAAGCCGTATAAAAAAGGTTTAGCTTCAAACAGGAAGAAACTGTTTTAACCAGTAAGCGAAATATCTCAAGTCTCACTGAGAATTCCGGAATTAGATTCAATTCGTAACCTAATTTTAACTGATACGATTATTTAGGCCCAAGAGCTCAGGAATCTCTATGGCAACTTGATCTTTCTTAGATCTAAATGAACTATGAATGTCATTTCACCGGAACACAGATGGATTCTACACATCTTCAGGACTGCTCTCCCATAAAGTCTTGGAATGAATGTAAAATTAATTGTAAATGCTTCTTGTTGCAAGTGGAAGATAACTATGCTTTTTGGTTCTAAACATGATTGTGTGTGTCTTTTCTGATATTCTCCTATTAGTCGTTATTGCTATTCACATGTATTCACATTTTAAGTGTCAAGCTATGTGAGGATTTCTAATCTGTGGCGTTGTCTAGTGGTGGTTGTCTAGTATGTAATATAGCTATGTGACCGAGCTGTAGGAGACTTGTTGTCTTTCTTTTTTTAATTTGTGTGTTATCTATAGGTTAGACATACCATTGGCCATTCCCTCCTCATGACGTATATGAACTTTTGCATTGAAATTCTTTCTATATGGATTCAAGGCATAGGCGTTACATAGGCGTCAAAGTATTATAAGATGTTTTGTTTATAGCCCTTATCTCCTCCACCCTTTATGTTTTGTAAAAATTTTCCTTTCCCGATTATCTAAAATTCTTTGCTGTGCTTTGCTTATCGACAAAATAATTCGAACCCCAAGCCTTTTAATTGAACAACTGCAGTTCCCTAGATCGAATAGAAACCCTTTTATATCACTTTTGTCTAACTCATTAGCCGCACTATCCTTCGTGTGCTAGATATTGGAATGCCTTACCACTAAGTCTGAAATTCTTTGGTGATCTTTTGAATACGTTTCGAAGAAAGTTAGCCGCGCTGCTAAACTCATTGTTAGAATTGATGATTGCGGAGTTTCTGAAGCAAGATAAACACACTAGAAGCCATCTACCTGACTTATATGCTCATTTATATTACGGTTAAATAAATAAAAAATAAAATAAATAGAAAAAATTAAAAAAGTTAGCAATGTTATGTGCCATAAGTGTTATGGCAACCCCTTTCTCCACTGGGAAAAAACAACAATCGGGGTTTCACTACGTTTTGAAATAAAATCATGCGAATATCAGTGATGTTGAACGCGGTGAAGGCTTAAGATCATAGGCTTATACCATAAAACATCAAACGAAACCTGAAAGTTATTGTCGATAAACAAAGAGTGAGCTTGCAGGAGAAAACTGACATCCTAAACACATCAGAAGCCGGTGCATTCACTATTTCGCACCGTTGCACTTATTCATAGTAAAAAAACGCCCTGCCGCAAATTGATAAAATTGCATGAATTCAATGTTAAGTTACGCATGCTCCAGATCTGTCTCCCAGCCACTATCACGTATTTGAGAAACCACGAAAGGGTTAGATTATTACGGTCACTAAAGTATATTTGGAGAATATTTGCAAATCGTTTTCTATCAAAAGCATGGACATATTAGACATGTATTCGATCGATTCTATCTCCCGTGCAGAAGACTGTGTTGGCGAATAAAATCGAAACATGGAAAACAATGAAATTTGTATTTTCTTAATTAGTCGCATGAGGACGACGCACCCACTAAATTTTAGTTCATGTAAGCTTAAATTCGATCAATACCTTTACCTTTTATATTAAGATGCAAAAACTACACGCAAGCTGCGTCATCACCACCGTTTCGACTTTGGCACAAATTTTCGCTCTTTTGAAATTTTTGTAAAAACAATTTATTCGTCCGCGATCCATTATAACCATCTATCTAATAAAAAATTGATTATCAGAATTCGTCCCCTAGGCAGGTATTAGCAGGCATGTGCTTAAGAAGCACATGACGCTGTAAGAACGTTCATAATTTCAATATAAACCTGAATGATATGATAGCAGTTAACAGTATGGTTGACGTAGCAAAAGTCGGGTATGAACTCTTTTGGTGATTCCTTCCGCACTTCTTATCGAAAAGCTTCATTAAGTACATTTTTCCAATAACAACGAAATAAAAATGTGTGTAAGGTACTTATGACCAGTGGTAGGATGACTAATCGACAATAGTAGCAACGACTGACTCAATGGTACCTCTTCAGCGATTGTTTGTAAATAGCGCAATCAGATTGCAAACATTTAAAAGACTAAGTGTATGGATTTACGATGTGATAGATAAATGATGAACAACATTAAAAAACAACGAGAAGATAAAGCAGAAGGACTACGCGGTTATGAGCTCTTGCATGAAACGCCATCACACACATATCTTTGAGTATACATATCTTTTTATGAAAGGCTATTATGTTTATATGAATGGTTTATGTAAGTTCTACGGCAAACTATCTGATCCCTTCCCTTCACAAGGGTATATTCCAGGCTTAAGTAAACATATAAGCACAAACTGTTTACGTGGATTTGTGAATTATCCTTCAAAGGTTGCAATATGATATTTTTATTATATGATGTAGAAAAGTTAATCACGACGGCAGAAAAAAGAAGCAGACATGTTGCTGACATAAAGCATTCATCAAATAAAATGTTACGCTGCATGAAGCAAAAGAATTCTCATCATAAAGACAAGGCAAAGTATGCTTAAGCCTTTTGACATAATATTCCCGATAGTCACTTTTTTCCCTATCTGTTATGCTCAGTTCACTGAAGCGATTGAAAAGGAATTTCAGAAAGCAGTTAAAAGAAAGGCAAGATTTGCTGGAAAACTTTGTTTGTGATATTGTGCCCACAAAACTATGGCCTAATTGCCGTGATCACCGCTCAGTAAAGAGCTTCCGCCTTCTTTTTTATCAGTGGACCCAGCTAACCTTGTTTAGGTTTCAATTTGCTCCTCTAGCTTATATATGATATCATAAGTTTTAAAAATTAAAATATTGAAATATAATATATAGAGAGTCTTACAAATTTACATATATATATATATATATATAAGTTTAGTCCTAAAATAACATAAATTTTGCACAGACCAAGCGTTCATACCTTTCCAAAAAGTTGAAATGATGAAAGTGACACAACGAGGATTAAAAGGATGTATTAAATAACGAGACGCGCAGAGTGAATATAATGACATATATACCTCATTATTGTGTACATTTTTTTTAATTCACATATATTTTGATCCACGTCCAGCGAGATGCGAAATTAGGATATAAGATGTTAAAGTGTGCAACTAGGTTTTCTCTATTTTTTATTTTTTTTTCTTTTTGTGGTATATTTTGCATGTAGCGCACAATCACAAATACATTTGTATTTTTTCATTTGATAGAATAGAAAGAACAAAACCAAATAAAACTCTTTCATATAAATTCATAAAAAAAAAAAAAAAAACAACAACGAACGAACGAACAGCCCTGAACCCTTTATAAGGTTCAAGATGTTTTTTGTTCTCATTTATCCGTAGGGTCATGTTTATTTTTATGTACACCTAACTTACTGATGTTAGTCATCTATGCATACATGTTGTGCACGCTTATTGTTTTCATGAACACTTATGTTCATTGTAAGTATGCTTATTAAAACCTTGTTCATAAATGCTTCTGATGAAATCGTGGATTTACTTTTCTAGATTGATGGTAGGCGCATGTGTATAAAATGGCACGAGGGAATATTTAATAATAATACCCAATATTTTAATAAGAAATAACGTAACGTAACGTATTTGATTATTCATTGAACACATTCGTTAAACTTAATTCGAAACGAATGTATTGACGTTCTCTACTATCATCCCTATGCTTTGAGTGGTCTCTAACGCGTACTTTCACCTTTTACGAAGAAACCTATCTTCGGCGATGGTTAGAAAAATTTAGTAAGGCTTTCGAAATGACACAAACTCTTAAGTGAACCCCTCCCAATGATGCTGACAGAATAGTTATCCTTCCGACCTTTTTGTCGTAAAACCGAGCATAGTAGCCTTCCGTACCTCGCTTATCGCATAAAGAAGATCAAACTTCCGAAAGAGTTTAGAGAGATCTACTTTTTATTATAACGATCGATTCAGAATTATTTCATGACTTAAGCTTATCTGTTCAATTTGTCTGATGTCTGGCCCTGAATTTTGTGTGTTCAACCTAGTGATCGCCATTTCGGACCCAGTAAGACAAAATTAATTGCGTTGCCGGGTTCAAACCTAAAAAGAAACCTTATTAAAAACGGACTGCATCCGATTATTTTCAACACCACTTCCTGTCTAACGCCCTATTTTGAGAGTCGTTGTTTGGGAAAAACTATAATTTCCAAAATTTGCCAACAAAAACCTCTTATGTAATAGTAATTTACCATATTGTATTGGTGGGGAAAATTTGGATCAGACATGCCAATTTTTCCAATACACACATTTTTTCGCAAATAAGCCAAAAATCAAATTTTCAGAATTTTGTTGTGGAAACTGGCAGATAAACGCGATTTGGCACATAAATTTGCTGCAGTATGTTTTGAACACATAGCTCCGTTTTTAGAGCCCTAGCTATGTATTTTCGTCTAAAGGTTTCAATAACGATTTCTATAAATTGAAAAATGAATTTATCATCTAATAGTCTTTATAATGCTGGCTAAAAAAAGAACAAGTAAGAACACTATATTCGGTTGTGACCGAATATTTTATACCCCCCATCGTTAACCTAAAAAAGCCCAAAAGAGTGAAGGAACTACATTTTCATGCCTTCTAATACGGGTTGGACGCAGGTTTTTGTCGCATAGGGATGTGAACCCTGCAGGTGTATCCTTGGAAAAGCCATTTGGTAAGACACTTTCAAATTGTTTTGCAAATTCTTAGGGGGTATCTTTATTTTCGCTAACGTGGGAATGTTTACCACACACACTACACAATCGCGCAGACAGGCAGATGGACAAACGAACAGATGGACATGCTGCCGCGCATTCCATTTTTAAAACTGGCCAAGAAATAATATGCTTTGAATCTGTTTACTCCGCCTTAGAAAAGCATTGAAAAAAATGAAATTTTGATACCTTGCAATAGTGGATAAGTGAGGCGAATTTTTTCGTTTTTATACAGGCGCTACGCAATCGTTCATATAACATGGGTTCAAATTTTTATAGACTTGTCTGCTATAGTTTATGAGCAACAAGCAAAAAACAATTTTTTTGTTCCTTTGGAAAAACAGAGATGTTCTCAGTTTACAAGGTACTGTGCGCGTACCCTAGGACCGATTTGGCCCCCTTTTCAATATCAGCCTGCATGCAAGAACTTTCAATAATTTTGCCAAATTTTAAGCCGATAGAATCATTTTTGCGGGTTAACACAGTGTGTACACCAAAATTCACACAGACCGACAGAAGGACCTGGACATTAAATCGATTAAGAATCCGATGCTGATCAAAAATATATACACATTGTGGCGTCTCTGAAACCTCCATCCGGGCGTTGCAAACGTTTTGACAAAATGATCATACCCAGCATCGAAGGATGAGAGTGATCTTTATACCTAAATGGACTCGCCTGACTTTCCAAATTAATAAATTATTGTAATCGTTAAGTGCGGAGACACTATTTCTGTTCTATGTTAGCCTCCTTTTTAATATCAAAACCAAATAGTAATTTAATTATATATCAACATATCCTCAGCTGATATTTATTTCATTGCCGCATGGACTGAACAATTCTCATGCAGCCAACCTTGATCCAGGTTTGGTCAATGCACGCATCATTATCATCTATAATGCATTCCTTGAATCCTTCAAACCGCAGATCATCTGAATGCCATAGTCTCATTCCAAACATACATGCAACTTCAAGATTGCGGCAGCATAGACATATTCCGCTTACAATATCCGATTGATGTCGATAGCTTAAGATAAGTGACTGCTTTCCGGATTGTTTGCTGTCAAATTCCTATTTCCTTGCAAATATATCCAGGAAACGCAGTATGAATGAATTTCAAGTGAGCAAGACGAACCTACGCCACCTGCAATATAATATCCTCTTGAAAAATTGATCCATAATAACATTTGAAGGCAAAAACTAAATGTGCCATATTTGAATCACATAAACCTACGTTTCAGTTACCAGATTTGAATATATGAAAACTGGAGGTAGGGGGAGCAATGGAAGACATCAATTAAACGGCCTTGTCCTATCCGTCTATATTGTTTTATTTGCTTTCTGCCAACTCATGAGGAATTTGTGGAAATTTTTGCCCAATTTCCCTTTTCCTCTTCACTGCATTTCTTGTTTGTGGTTTTTAGGGTCACAAACACACACACACACATACCATGTACAGTAAGGTATTTATGTTTCAGTTCTTATAGACATTTTGGTAGATAAAATCTGTCTATAACTACAAACTATTAAACGCACAGTACAGTATATATATACATATATATACTGTATACATATATGGACTTTATAGTATATATATACATATATATATATATAGAAATTTAAATAAAAAAATTTCTTTACTTGCTGAAAACGCTGAGCTCGATGAAGACATACCTACAAAAAATGCTTGCATAAAGAGGCTGAATGCTACGACAAACACAGTTTAAGAAAATAATGTCAATCAGCCCGCAACTATGTTCACAAACTAAATGATTTATGTAAACTGTGCCAGTTTTGCTTTGTGATACAATTTATTGAGATAGCTGCCAATTTTAATGCATTCGTTTGAACGAGAAAATCTTGCCTATAAAATAAAGCTCTGGCTGATACCTTCCTAAAATGTCACCCATATTTAAAGTTAATTAGTATTTGTCGACATAATTACGACCGTATATGTGTGTGCGCCTGTGACCATAATTAAATTTTTTTTTTTTTTTTTGTCATTCTTTCTCTTTAATAGCAGTTCCACTCCCATCTATTCAAATGAAATGTTAATAAAAAGAAAAAAAAAAATGATTAATTTCCTAATGTCGTAACATTTCTCGAAAATCAACTGGACATCAAAAGTATAAAAATTAATTAGGAAAGCGTATATACACAAACACACAGATATGTATAGCAAATGAATCGCTCTATGAAAGCGATTACTAAAGAAGAGAAGAAGAAAAAAGTAGAAAAGGCAAAGCGGAAAACCAAGTCAAAAAAAAAAAATGCTAAAGCTTTACAAAATTTCTTGGTTCTCTCTCGCATAAATGCAAAGTTGCTCTTTGACAAGTCTTTATAAAAAGGGCCTAAAAATAAAACGTAAGCCTTGAAAGAAAGGAAAAAAACAGGTACCATTTAAAACAAACGCTTTTCATTTTCTTACTTTTCATGCCAATGCTTCGAAGGTCATTCTCAAAATCCACTATCGCTGACTTTGTAACGCTGAGTAAGCATTTGTTTAATGTGAACAAGAATTAGTGTAAAAACTGAACGATTTATTACACAAAGGCATATGCGACTGCTCGATCTACGATGAGAGAGCAGCAATTTCACGTTTTTGCTCCTATGCAGGGAATAAGTTTAAAAGGCTTTCTCGAAAGCAAAAAAAGAGTGTATCGTAAAAATTAATTTAATTATGATAGAAAGCGCATTAGATCGGTTAAAAGAATAGATCTGATAATTCGTCATGGATTCGAAATTTCATTAACCATTCTTCTTCTTCAATTCATTATAGGATGCATATTTAATTTATTTCCTTCTTCATCAACTTTGTTTATTTAAATATTTCGTGCAGGGTCTCCCTTCTTGCAGGGTCTGCTCAGATCATCAAGGAAGGGCCATAAACGAAGTTATCGTCACTGAAGTACCCGAAATATTTTAATAAAATATGCACAAATTAGTTTTCGTGGCAGTATGTCCGAAAATATTGTTAGCTTGTAGCTGTACTCATACTTTTGAAGGGTAAAACAAAAAATATGGGAAAAAATTATTTTTTCTATTACATTATAATAGAACGTGATTTTTTTTTTTTTTATTCATTGTCAAAACTGAATTAAGTGCACGTATTTTATAGAAATGCTCGTGCTTAGTGAAATACATACGATATCCTAAATGACGGGAGTCAGCGGAAGAAAGAGAAATAACTATTTTCCATTACTTTATTCTTTCTTTGAGGGCAAATGTTTAACCTTTGATGCAACTACCGTTTTATGTAACTTTAAAATGCATGTAACTTCACTCAACTCTGAATGCAGACAATTTATGCTTTCAATTGATGGGTTGGCACTGGGTTATCAAGCGAATTAAAGGCACATCAAATAAAGTTTCTATGGTTACTTCTCGAATGCTTTGAATGTGTTACGCTATTATATGTTTCGCAGTATTAGTGATGGCTCTTAGTGATGGCAATTCTCACTCTCACTTTGAATGCATGTTTTTATTGTCAGTACTCAGGGTTTACGCACAAGAGTATATGCGAAGCCAAGCACCAAAGTTTCGCTTCAACTAACGAAATTTTTGCTAGCTTGCAGAGCAGATTTTATTTTTTTGAAATTTTAATATCAAGTTCAACAGCAGTTAAATCAAACCCCGCTCATATCAAAACCCATACCAAGCTGATAAGCTAAACATCCTTTTCCGTTTCACCATTCTCTGTATTTGTTTGAGCAACGTATCATCTGTTAGTGAGTTCCCGTTCAGTCTTACATTACAATATCGTACACGTATATATATGTTCACAGATAACTATATACTATGACTATTAATGCACTTTACAAAAAATGTTTCTTCAAATGAATGGAAACAAATCTGAATAAATTTTTATTATTTTGCAACATTTTTCAAAGGAGACGTAACCTCTCCTCACTTTGAACTAAAGTCTTAAAACGCTAATTTTAGTCCTTTTTTCCCATATAACATATATGTGCATTTCTCACAATTTAGAAAGAATTTAAATTATCACTCAATATAGGCATGGTTTTCCTTCTGCTAGTCTATCTAACCACCTTCGAGATTAAAACCGCAAAATCTTGTCTAGACCAAGTTAATCTTATATTTTCTCCGATTATTTTATCAGATACAAATAGCGCAGCTTTGACATTTGACCTAGTAACCAGCTCCCATTATCGAAGAGGCGATAATTTTTCTATTTTGCCTATCCTTCGCCGCACAGGGAGACATACATTCTTTTTGTAGCATGTTGAAGTTTCAGAGACAGCCAGAATGCAGCCGACCTCAATGCATCTATACATATCCATCTGTTTGTCTGTCTATCGGTCTGGTGTAAACCTTTGTGGACAAAATGTTGAAAGTTCTTTCAAGATGATTGATGATGAAAATACCACAAATCGGTCGAACACACGACTGCGATCCAACATAAGCTACCTCTGCCTTCCGAAACTTTTGATCATTACTCATTCAAACTAGAACAATGATATGATAAAAATGTTTATGCATGTTTTACAAAAATGAAGAAAACCTGCCCTGCCCACCCAATGTTATGAATAATTGAAATTTAATTTTTTCAGTTTTTTCAGTCTTTTTTAAGATAGAGGTAGCGAGAACAAAAGGAGACTGCGACGGCCAAATATTTTTTCTTACTTATTATAATTTTCATTATTCATTTTCATAAAAATCCTATACAAAGTTTGAGAAAAATTAAAATGAATCATATGTTCGCACGTAATATGGGATTTAGCTTACCTGAAAGGCGCTGGCAAATAGTTTATACGACAATACATGCATAAACGTTTTTTATATGTGCATAAGATTAAAAAAATTATTAAAAAAGATATTCGAGTGTTCCGTAGACTGCATTAGGTTTACAGTTTTCCTTATTTTCTAACTTATATAACCTTTACATACTTACTATCTATGCAATAAAGATAATAAATAAGTGTCATAGCAAGATATAGTGTGGAAAAAATAGAAGAGATTAGTGCTTCCAATGTGAATAATATACAACAATAAAAATAAAGATATGATGGCTGAATAAAGAGGACATTACCATATCAACTGAGAAGAGTTATTAAAACCAACTTAAGACATGAAAACAATTAATTGTATGTAGGAGATGTTGATGCCAAAGGATTTAAATAATATTCAAACTTAAAATTCATATTTGAAGATTTGTCTTAAATGGACACTTTTTAAAACAGTATTCCCCGACCGATTAGTTAAGCAACGACCTGAAGAGGATCACTTCTTCCTTCCACGAACCCACACTTAACTTCTTATTATTCGGAGACAAATATTCTGCGCGATCTAAAGTCTAAAGACAGGAACTTGGCATAAAACCACATTATTATGTAGTGCAATAATTTCAATTATACCATTTCCTCAGAATACTAACGCACGCTCGCAGGCGTTTACGCATCTTTCAAATCGGGCTTTCATTAAATATCTTCAAATATTTAACATCGTTACTGCGATAAATTCGAATTTCAACTATCTGTCTCTACACATGTTCTTTAATGCATGCAATGCTGTATGGTATCAAAAAAACGTAGTCATATTTTTGTAGAAGTCTTTCTCTACCGTCTAAAATATGCATCTCAACCATTAAGAGGGGAAGAAGATGAAGCAATTACACACCAAACAAAGATATGAACCGAAAGTGGACAAAGAAGAAAAATTTAAAAGAGCTTTTCGTACTGAACCAGAAAGAAGGCGGAAACTCCACTGCCAACTGAGAAATCACACAATCATAACCAAAGATAAAATCGAATAGTGCACTATCCTAAATATCTGTACATATTCCTAGAAGAAGAAGAAGAAGAAAGGAGCAACACACAGTGTTCAAGGAATACGCCAAGATCATATCAATAGGAGTGATAGCCTGGTCATTGAATTCGGCAAACAATCTGAGCGGTAATATTAAGATTAAGCAGGGGACACAATTAAGCCCAGCTGTAAGCAAATTTTCCATATCTTATTAAAGCTCAAGAAATTATGAAATCTTTTCCCTGTAACAACTTTTCCCATATTTATTGTAGGATCACCTCTGGGATATACAAACATGCTTTTGTCGTTATATCTTTTGCATTTTTTAAGTAAAGAGAACAAAAAATAATTTTTTATTCTTCTTGAAAGGAGATGTATTCTAAGCTTTTATTACCCTCTAAGAGGGGCCCTTAATAGTCTTAGCTCCTTTTGAACACCAAGTGCGTGCCAATGTTTTTGTGGAATTTGAAGATAGTATCTTTTGTGATCTCCGGGGAAGTTTTACCCACAATCCTTCAAAGACGCATAGACAGACATGCTCAAATCGTGTAAGGATATATATGCACTTTTGGAGCTCCAAAGTTCTCTTCCACAAACTCTTTGACAAAATGAACATACACTCATCTTCCGCTCGTGGGCATGAAGTAATATGCATAGAGAATAAAAGGTCATAGCTCCATTTTACAATACTAATAAAAATTTGGAAGAAACGGCTTCTTATGCTTACGTATATTTTCTAAATTTATATAAAATTGTCATTAAGAAGATATTCTTCGCATAACACTTACATGCATAAGAGTTTAGATCCTTAGAGGCAAGTTGGAATGGTGTCAACGAACACATACAATTTTAGTTGGATGACATCCGATTTACACACTCATTTGAGAACACACACGTACATTCCTTGCAATGAATGAACGAATGTGCATAAAGTGCATACGCAAGTCGGCATTCGCAGTTAGAGCCAATAATAATACGTTACAGTTAAGCAGAACAATTGCCTATTAATCCTGCATGTTTAAGCATCCGAAATGCAGCATAAAAGCAACACATTGGCCTGGAGGACATAAAGCCATAGAATGTTGATACCGGTTATCGTTGTAACGACGACAAAAAAAGCACTTATC
This sequence comes from Glossina morsitans morsitans, assembly GCA_001077435.1. Taxonomy (NCBI): domain Eukaryota; kingdom Metazoa; phylum Arthropoda; class Insecta; order Diptera; family Glossinidae; genus Glossina; species Glossina morsitans. The sequence continues at coordinate 254,593 of CCAG010003782.1, read as the reverse complement.
TACAAAAAGAAAACTTACTCAACAAACACTTGTTTTTTTTTTATCAATGTATTGTTTCATTCACATTCAGACACAAACACATGCACAATCTCGTTTTACAAATTATTATTCTTTTTGTGCCACTTTCACTGGCGTTTTTGTTTTTCTTTCACTTTTACACAAATTAATTTTAACGAATTCACAAGCGCTTGTCTAACACAAGTTGGCGTGCCCCCTTTCACCAAGCCTTTCACGTCATGCTGTTATTTGCTCACCTTCAAGTTGCTTCAAAATGCTGTAAATTTTATTTTTTGTTTTTTCTATAAAGACTTGAGCCAGTGCATCTTCACTACACTCGTGCGTTTATTCATGGCTGCAGGCTTTGGCAGTGACTTTTATTAATTCAGCCTGGCACGACGACTAAAAAAACAGGGCATGACGAAAGTGGTAGAAGTTAGGAGGAGGTTACAGTTATTTACTCGCTCAACAAAATCAACAAGAAAGCTACCTACCGGCAGACGTTCCAATGTATACAATGTGTGACTGTGTGATTTAGTTGAGTTTCTTTTCTTTTCGCTTTTTTATTTTTTTTTGACACACTTTACTTAAACTTTTTTTTATTGTTATCATAAAATACGACACGACGTCAAGCACTTTATTTAGCAAAAATTTACTTGAAAGGATGTCACCGCTTGAATTTCATATCGAAATTGTGTGGAGAGAAGAATATTAGAAGTATTTAATGGTGTCGTTGCACTCGAAATTGCACAAACGCGCCGCCACCTTTCGTTGTTTTTGATTTTTCGTAAGATGCTTTTCTTCTCCTTTTTTTTTTTTTTTTTTTTTTTTTTTTTTTTTTTTTTATTAACTCCAAACGGGACTCATGGTAACATTATTTGATATTCAATTTATTAATTTTGTGTAAATTTTATTATGCGAGAGTTTTTATCGTTAAAAAAGAAAAAAACTAAACCGAAACAACAACATGCGGTCCATGACAACCCGATGAGCTGAGTTAACAAATTCTCGTTCTCGTTTTACATTTAAATGTGAAACAATGTCGACGCTTTGAGAGAATTGTTGTTATTTTCAAATTGATTTTTTTCTATTTTCAAATAATACGAGACGATATACTTTTTATCTCGCTTATTCTCTTTATCCTTTTTATCTCGCTCTCTCTCTTTCTCTCTCTTTCGCCCACACTCGGAATTCGAAAACGTTTTGTTTTTCTTAAAAACTTTCTGTGACGTACTCATCCATATGAGTGAGTATTATTTCATGCATAATTACGAACTTCAAGGATATGTATTCGATATATATGTATATATATATATATATATATATATATATATATCTGATAATAAATTGCTTTTACAACATATTCTTGTCTCTTGTAATTAGGTTTTTAGCAAAATTTTCGTAAACATGACAATGCACGGTACCTCGAATATGTCTTCAACAGTTTTGAACGAATATCCGCCGTAGACTACAATAGTCTGGTTGGTGTACGCCCGTCCAACATCAAGCGTTTGGGATTGATTGTCAGCAATATAAACAATTTGCGAGCACTCTATCCGTATCATGTAACCAAAACACTCTGAAAGCAAGTCAACAGACAATTGGAAAATTTATTTAATGATAAGAGAAATTCCGTTTGCATTGTGAGTATAACAAAAGCCCATGCTCAGCAAATGATAAAGCGCAAGCCCTAACGCGAAAGCTTTTTTAAACCACATCGGAAATACATTCAGAGATTTCATTTAAGCTCAGTGTCAACTACTAAACGGTCATGTGTACAACGGCTTTTTGTTTTGTTGATTTATATCCTTTCTGATTTTGCGCTTAAGCTTTCTTCGCTATGGCTGAACATTCTCGATTGTATGTCAGCAATAAAAAGTGTTGAAAGAGCGATATCAGCAATGAAAATTTTTCTCTTACATTTTCACTATATCCTAATGACTTCCAATGACTTCTCTTTGACCTCATTATTAACAGTTTTTATAATCGTTTCATCGTCAGAATATTGTCCTAGGTCTTTATTCTTCCATTTGCCTCTGATTATGTTCGTATGTATATGCATAACGTATTAATTTTAACCCTCCTCCCCCAACCCCCTTCAACCCCCCCATCCGTCACATAACTTAATGTAACTTGTGATGCTGCTCATCTACATGCTTACCACCACTAACTAACACTCTATCATAATTGGAGTACGTGAGTAGTCAAACGTACATATCCTGAAATCTTATAATGCTTTTCAATAGAAATCATGTACATTTCTTTGCGTACAGACACACATTCACTTTTTTTTCTCTTTTCATTCACTGTCTCTTATAGTTTTTGTATGAAATTCCGCTTTCCGTTAGTGTCATTAATTAAATAAGAAGATCAATTTTAAAGAATTCCTAACGATTTTCTTTAGTCTTTAGTCAAGTTACCCACCCCTTCAGGCAAAAAGAAAAAGGTTAGTCATTCCAAAAATGTCGCTATCACGCCTTGGAGATTATTTTCTTTAAAGTCTGAACTTTAATCTTAAAACTAAAACTTTAATAGTCAAAATCGTAAGATTTTATACCTGAGACCCTAAACTTATGGTAAAAATCATTACATCATCACTAGAAGGCTTTTGGAAATCCTGGACACAAAACAAATCACAAAAACGGCTCATTTCTTAAACTCTATCACACTTGAGATTTGAGTCCACGCACACTGACTTGGCAGTCACGACTCTCACCTACCCGGCTACTCATACGTAAATGGTGATCGCGCAGTGTAAAACCCCTACCATATGGTGGATGCAACAAACCTTCCCAGCCGACTGGGAACTGTATGACGTCTGGTATCTGGCGATAATGGAAGACGACATCTTTCTTATTTAACAATTCTGGGGAAATATGTTTTCGGAGAGATTAAAATTCACCGTTTGAACACTTTCCACAACTGCAAAAGATGTGATTCATCTTCACTCCCGCCACTCAAGCAGCATGTCTATGGGACGTAAGTCCTGGCCTTAAAATCATTTGTGATTTTCATTGCCTTTCAATACTGCTCTGTCGATAGAAATTTGTTTAATTAAATTTTTCGCCGACACTGCGTACGGCGTAAAAACATCGAGTTTTTTTGTTTATAAGCAATCTGGGCGATCGATATTAATACCTTTGAAACGTTATCGTCGATTATTTTTTGTTCATTGAAACAAAGTAAATTAATTACACAATTAATTATAAATAAGTATAAGACAGCGAACAATTTAGTAGCCTCCTGTTTATCTTAGCATTTATACACATACATACACCATTTTTTATTCAGCGCCAAAAATTCAAAATATTAACTAAAAGTTATTATTTGCTTGCTATACTCCGTCAACTTTTTCACTGATTAATTGTCTATAGCGAGGTGCATTTTTGACATCGAATTTTTCAGAACTTAGGTAGCAAACCGTGTATACGGCCTTGTCTTGCATAAGTCATTTCAAACATAAACACTGCAATTTTTTTTCCTGAAACTGTGTTTTTTTCTGTGATGTGCAAAAAAAAAAAAGTGAATTTCATTTAGTTTCATGCTACTATAACTTTTGACACGACGGACAGAATACAAAGCTGCCATCATAAAAACTATACGCTACAATGCCATTGTTGTTCGATATATGACGCCAAACAATATCCGATGACAAAAATCTTTCAATATTTTTCGCCATACCTAATATGAAGAGCATATGCAGCATAGAGGCACAAACAGCATAAACAGCGCAACTTAACATACCCCCACGTGCTACAAGCTCTGCAAAATATAAATACTGTAATCAAGGATATGAAAATAATTTTTTTCACTTTACGTCGAAGGTTTTAATAAGCACTCCCAACCTGTACGCCGTAATTGACACCACGCTAGGGCAAACACTCATCGTATATCACATCGTAAATACTGAACATTTTTTATTTTTAAAATCATATTTTTATAAAATTTATATATAGTAACAGTGATATGTAGCTAGGAAGGATGAGAGGTATATTCATTTTGCCAAAACGTTTGCAACGTCCAGAGGGAAGCATCAGAGATACCACAACGCATACATCTTCTTGATCAGCATCAAATTCTAAATCGATTGAAGCGTGTCCCTCTGTCCGAAAAGCAAGAAAAATCATTTCGTTTTTTGTGAGGCTTTAAAAAAGAGAGAAAGCAAGGACAATACATGAATGCAAGTGAGCTCAATAGTTAAGAGCAACTGAGAGGATTTCTCAGCACTTAAATGACGCCATAAAGAGAATTAGGAAAAATTTACACATATCTATATATGAACATATATTTTAAGAGCTAGCGCATAGTAAATACTTAAGGAGCGTGACGATCAAATTAGTATATCAACCCTCAGCGCGGTGGATCATACCCTACTTAGATGCGTGAGTTCATCAAAAATCAACTGAAATCGTCGCTAAAGTCAAGGGAAGTCTTTTTTTTTTCATTTAACAATTTCTATGGAAATTTTAAATGTCAAAGCACGGGTCCCACACATGGAAGTCAAGTGTGTTTAATACGTGATCTACAAGTTTTCCAACTAATAATACATTGCTTACCCATCAAGTTAGCAAAGCAGGTGAAGATAACAACCGATTGAAGGACACAACGTTTTGTTGTGCATATACTAGGATCAGGAAAGTGTAGTGTATTATGTGCTGCCAAAACCGAATGGATCTATAGATGTCTACCGTCGTTAATTGAACAAAATTAACGATGTATTGTTCCAAAAAAGACAAGTAGTAGCGGTTAACAGATGCAAATTCATCGGCTTGCATGATAACGCTCGGCCATATGTTACAAGAATACACTGCTGCAGCTCGAACGGGAAATTCCGCCGCACTCATCAGGCATAGTGGCGTCTAATTACCACGGTGCAGTCTGGCTTAGCTGGCACGCGGTTTCGAAACGCTGAAGAAGTTGTGAAAATGGGTCGATGATGGGTCGAAATGGGTCGCTGTCAAGTCAATATCGTTCTTTCGACACGTTATCGCCAAGTTGACAAAAACATGGGAAAAAGTTATAGAAGATTGAAATAATGATTAAAATACAAGCAAGCACATAACATTGCACTAAATTTAACATTTAAGTTCGAAAGTATCTTTTATTTTGCTATTATTTTTAAATTATCACATATTCTGCTTTAAGCTTTGAATCCCATTGCGAAAGGAAATGCAATAAAACCTAATTAAAACTATTAGTGAAAACAACGCAACTGCGCTTAGTGCTCTTGAGACGAAAATTCATGTACATTTCTTTGAAAATTACGAACGTAGGACTGTATTTCTTTAATAACTTCTTTCTTAAATTGTTTTAAATCACAGCATAAAGCACACAAACCTTAACGAAGAGCTGGCTCACTTATTTGATTACCATAGTAAACGATAGTAAACGATGCATACGTTTGATTGTATTATGTCGTCTTTAGTAGCATTTGGATTTCATTGTTATGAAGGATTACGAGACGTAAGCTTTGCTTTAGGAAACTGTAATCAAGTAAAATGGTCCTAGAGATCAGAGGGTTAATGCTAAGTCTCAAGCATGTTAAAACGGAAATATATTAATAATCTATGTTAAAAATATCTAATGCTCTGGCGGGAGACTTTGTTAGTTGCTCTGCAAACTTATGGGATTCTACACATTCTTCAGTTCAGTTAGGTCATTAAGAGAGGTGCGTAGATCAATCCAAGCCACTTATTCTCCCATACCTTGATTAAGTTCTACACTTTCTGGGCTGTTCGTTCTTTAATTTCATTAAAATTAGACTTCTTCGTAAGCTCTACAATATTATCCTACGGTAAGGACCGAAGGAGTTTTGTAATCTCCTTTCTTTTTGTTCGCAGTAAGCTTTCGTTGATTGTTTAACTTCCGTGCTCTTTGGCCAAATCTTGTCAGATAAGACTTTTAAGAGCTAGTATTTCACTTACAAACCTTTGCCGCTAATAACCAGATTAGCTACTTACTTAGTATTGGGATAGAGGTGTGGTTGTGGTATGTGTTATTTCCTTTCATACTACTCTAGTTATCCTCTTGGTTCTTGTTTCCTGTTTTTATTATTTATTCAATTTTTCTTCTTCTTCTTGTTCGTCTTTTCTTTTTTTGTTCTCTTTACCTGCAATTTTTTCTTCTTTTCCTTTAAAGTGTTTAAAAACATTTTGTATTATCTAACTTTGTTATTGCGCCTATGATAGACGTTGTAATCTCTTATAATAAACCTTAACGTTTCGAGGTTACATAAGCGTCAATAAAGAAATAAATAAATAATTCAGTTCAATAATTCTGTAATTCGAAATGTATTCGATTTTTTTTCGCTTAAGCACTTTCAATTTGTATGAATTTTCAGGCGTCATAGATGAAAGCAAAATTGGGCAAGAAAGGACGCAAGATGACTTCGCCAGCCAGTCGCTTGCTTTGTTTTTAAAAGGCTCTTATACAGTGCATGAGTAAGTAAATAAGTAATGTCAAGCGATGTCACGTGCACGCCTGCACGCGTGCACTACCTATATCATAATACTAAGCTTCCCCAAGAAGTGCAAATTAATAATTAATTGTTGACAAAAATCTTGTTATGGAAAATTTAAAAATTGCCAAGGGAGAGGAAGATTAAAGAGAGAGAAGAATTAAAGAAAAGCCAACTTTTTTTAAGTAACTCATAGCACTAATTTAAGCACTTAATATAGGGGGAGATAGACGCGTCATGAGCAGTTAATTGGTTCAAATTTATTCTCGTCCTTGATAGAATTCATTTCTATACACATCAGAAGTTGTCTGACAGTAGCACAACGACTATATTTTTCACATAAAAAAAAAAAACTGCTTTCATTATCATTACCGTTTAGAATAAGGCTTCTTTTGTTCTGCTGATGCAGTCACAAGAGTAATTCCAAATCGAATGTTACCGCGGCACTAAAGTCGAGGAAGTTTAGAATACACTTTTTCACTTAACATAACATGTTAAGCCTTAAAGCTCATTACCTTCAGACTGCAAACTGCTGTAAGTACATAAAAATATATTTTTAGACTACCAATCTATAAGTCGGTCGATTGTGCAAAGTCCCACTTATTTAGTTTAACCTTTTATTGGCCTACATCAAGTCATGCAAATAGAAAATCATACAGAGACCCGAACTTGCTGCTGAATTAAAAAAATAGTATATCGTTATGGAAAATAGATTATTTGTGTTTCCTTGCTTTCCTCAGATGAAGTGCGTGCCACTGAACAGTCAATTCACGCTAGAAGAACTGTTTATATAAAAATTGTTTACAGGAACTAATTGTTAACAGAGCTTCAACGCATTATTTCGATTTGTTTCTTCAAATTTCATAATTTAAGTTTGCTTCCTTCTTGATCCCTTTGCAAGTTTCTCGTTTCCTTATTCTACACAAATCTCATCTTGCACTCTACCACAGAAAGAGTCACCACAGCATTAATATGCATACATATATACATTTTCTTGACATATGTTCCCCACCTTCCTAAGAATATTATGTTTATTTTTCTATACCTAATCTCCGATCTCGGAAAATTCTGAGAAAAGATAAGATAAGTAAGTACTAAGTGCTTTTATAAAATCTATTACATACAATAACTTACATATGCATCGAGTTAGGCGAAGATTATTAAAACCGTAGGAGCTTTTATCTCTTGTGATAAAATAGAAACTTATCGTTTGTAGGAAGCCCGCTAGCACTATTAAGTGAAAGTGAGAAATCAAGGTTTAGAGGAAACTCGTTATATACCAATAGCTTGAATAAGTCCATTAGAGTACACGAACTCCCTAAGTACTTATGTTTGGTTGATGTAACTAGGAAAGTATCTTTTCTTTTCTTTCTCACATAGAACTATGACAGCAGCACCTCATGATCGGACTGCCTACCATTCCGCGAACTCTTGGATTTACACAATTGCACCGTGTCTCCCTTTCATAGATTCTTAACTTCTCCACTTGATGGAAGGACATTGCTGACGATACATAGACAGCATAGGCGGTAGGGTTAACAATTTGTTTGTCCGTAAAAAGTTTCCACCCCTGCGCATTTTCTTCGCAAACCTTTTGCTTTATTAAGAACGAAGTTTGTACTCGTAACAAAGCCAACATTTTAACTCTCTAATCTGCCTTTAATTCATTAGCCAATGTTTAATTTCATTTCGTTTGTACTTTCTTTGACCGGTGTTGGTTTTATTTTTCATCAAGTGACCGGAAACATATTACCTGGCGGCATATTTTTACTGTTTATTAGTTTGGTCGCGATAACGAGCTTTGAAAACGCAAGCGTTCCTGCTATATTAAGCAACAACAATAATGATAGCAACATCATCTCAGTCGCGAAAGTATCGCCTTTATTTAATTTGTATTACGGCATTAGTTGAAGTTTGGTTTGCGCTCATCATTTATCATTTATTGTACTGTCGACTGGAACAGATAGTGCGCAAAGCCTAATTGCATAATTAAAAATTGTGACGAGCGTTATTTGGTTTGGCATTTGTGCGGGAAAGCCTTTCGCCTTGTTGGCATAAATGGCGGCCATATTTGATGTTATTATAGAGCAGTCTAAAGACTTATCTTGGTATTGTAAGGAGTGTAAGCAGAATGAGGCGAAACTCCACGGATTACTTGTCCGAACTAGGGCCGATTATGAAACCCTTTATTTTGACGTTGAAGTTGACCACGCAGTTTGAAGATGTAAACAGTGCTTTTGACGGGTGTCAATGCTCAGACGAGATGTTGGCAGAAGGCAAAAAGGTGGCCTCGAAGTTAGAGGGAAGTTGATGAGAGAGTCGCTGTCTCTACGAAGAGTGGTTACGAGAACATATCTGCTGGTACTTACATAGCATGTGATACGCTCAATCGAATTGATTCGGTCAATGCTGGGGTGATGATGGCGTTCCTGTCGCCAATCTGTTTCCTCCTCCTGACCTATCTTCTAGAGAATTCTAACTTTTGTGATGTTTGCCGACGATGTCAACATCTTTTGTCCTGTTAACATAGTAGATGGCAGTCTTCTACACCAAGACAATCTCATTGAGTTATCTAATTGGTGGAAGCATAATGCTGTGACTTTAAGGCGGGACAATTGTAAAAAGATATCTTTATATAGATGTAGCCCGGTACCAGTCAATTACTATTTGGATTGTCATTTTCTGGGCAATGTTAGATTCTTTAACGATTTGGGCGTATTTGTTGATTCGAAGTTGAGCTTCCATACGCAGAGCCTTTCGGTGGTGAATAAGTCTAAATCTATTCTGGGTTGGTCTAAGCGATTTGTTAACCCTTACATCATTGAAAGGCTTTTTGTTGTACTAATTAGGTCAAATTATAATACGCCCATCGACTTTATTAAATCTGTTCAGAAGTTGCTTTTAAGACTGTCATTATTTGATTTGGGTTGGGAACAACGAATGTTTCCCGTGACTTCTGAAAAGCCACACTTGGATCGGTGCGTCCTTTATTATTAAACTGTTGGATGTGCAAGTGCACTCTCCTGTTTTGCTTAACGAATTGGACATGAGTGTTCCGTCTCGATGTAGCAGGCATTATCTTCTTACTAAGTTATCTCAGTGCCGAACAAACCACGAATTATATTATCCGTTGAGGGCTATAGGCTGCAATTTTAGTGAAAAATATCATTTGCATGATGATTTCTTGATTTCCATTAGTCATATTAGAATCAATATCTTCGATAAGGTGAACCCTGGCTCCATCCAGTTTATGTAAAGAAGTTTCTCAATTTGATGGATTTAGCTTAAATTGTTATTTCTTTAGATCTGCACACATGGATTGGCTAAATGTCTTCTTAAGGTTACTGCACTTTTGTTATTTTTATGGTTCCGCCTAACGTTATTGCAACAAACGTGAGTGGTTGGCTCTTGAAAATGTGAAACATAGTGAAGCATATAAAATTCTCTCAATGCATTCGTCACTGATTTAACTATAATGAGTTAGTGGTTCATTATCCTATTTAGTTTTAAGATCATTGTACCGATTTATTTAAATATCATATAGAATTTGTTTTATTGTTGATGTATTCTCATCGGTTATTAATGCTACAGTAGTTATTGGTTACAAGTGCAAGATAAGTATGTTTATTGTTCGGCTGACGTTGTAAGTGCGTACTTGAATTTTCTTGTGGGGAAATAAATAAATAAATAAATAAATAATTTTAAGTCTGAAAGAACTTTGATATTTTTTTTTAAATTGCTTTCCCACCTGTATTTGTTGTCGAATGTCAATCCTTTTATTGAATTTTATTGCTTTAATTTAAGAATTAATTTAAATCGCTTTTGTCATGTGAAGACTTTAAAAATGGTTTGTAATACACTTGTAAGAATGAAAAAAAAATTTATTAAAAATTTATTCTTTTTTTAATTAATAAATGGAAGAGAGTTATTTAAACAAGTAAGAAAATTAAATTCGGTCGGGACCGAATCTATTATACCTATCACCGTTTACCACAAAAAACGACAAAGGAAATAAAAGAACGAAATTCTTCTGATTCTTCTATTTTCGAAATAAAAGTTTTTATCGTAGAGGCATGTGAGAGTTGTAGGCGTGTCCCGTGAAAAGTTCAGGTCAATTCCAAGTGCTTTTGCAAATTTGTAGGCGATATCTTCATTTTCGCAAACGGGAGAATGTTTACCACAATTACTCCAAAGCTGCGCAAACAGACAGATGGACATACAAACAGGCGAATGTGTTAGGTGCATTCAAGATTTGAAACTAACCAAGAGTTTGCATACCTTATGAGGTTTTTGAAGCTTGTTTTTGCGCGTTATAAAGTTATTGAAAAAATAATTAAATTTTGCTACACTATAATATTGGTTAGGCGTAGTCAATTTTTTCCATTTTTGTCCATAAATGCGGCAGCACCCATAGAATATGTGTTTAAATTTTTGTACATTTATTTGCTATAGTTTATGAGTTATGAGGAAACAACAAATTTTTCATTCCCTTTGAAAAACCGAGGTGTGCTCAGTTTAAGTGGTGCTGTGGGCGTGTCCTTCGATCGATTTGGTCCATTTTCAATACCAACCTGCGTGGAAGAACTTCCAATGTTTCTGCCAAATTTGAAATCGATAGTTTCACTTTTGCGGTCAGGAGAATATTTACAACAGAAATTATACGGAGGGACGGACGGACATACTTAAATCGATTTAGGATTTGATGCTGATCAAGAAGAAATACCCTTGGTGACGTCTCTGATGCTTCCTTTTGGTCGTTGCAATCGTTTGGACAATATGAATATGTCGCTCATCCTTGGGTCATGGGTATAAAAATAACAATACTTCGCTACTGCGCTAATTGTTCCACAAATTCCAAATGAGACATTAATGAACATATGGAAGTCTTCGTTAGCGTAGCGTTAAACCAACCTACGATCGTTGTGAGCCTTGTTTTTCTCAAACTTCATTTGATTCTCTTGTATCTTGATTACCATATAAGTGCGCAACTAGCACAACTTAATAACCATCTTTCTGATTATCTTGTACCTTAACTACCCTATAAGTTTACTAGTACAACTTAATAACCGTCTTTCTTTCACAAATGTTTGCGATAATGACAACGTTTATGGTTAAGCTAATTAACGGAGATATTGATTAATCAGTTTTACTGAGTGAAATGCATTTTAATGCATCCATCTACGCGTCTAACCGTTGTTTTCACTTTAAACCCTTATGCTTTTATACTTATTATGGAGTATGTAACCATTTACCATTTAGCCGTGTACCCTATGCAAATACTTTATTGATGTTCATAATCTCTTTTGCATATGGAATTCGTGTGACGTTATTAAGAGGAAGCTTTTCTTTACGCGGCTCCTTATTGCATGATTTGTAATCTGTATCTGTTGTCAAGGGTCTGCACGTTTTGCTGTCAAATATGTCATTTTGTGCAAGTTAAATTTTGTTGTTGTTGTTGCTTTTTTTTAATAGTGTATTGGGCTCTTTAATTGGTTATCTGCAAAATAATAAATAAACACGTGTTTTTTTTTCCTTCGAAGTTATTATTAACAATAATTTGTTGGGCACTAGGCGAGTAGTATAGTGTGACCATCATTGTCTCCGCTTTGCCCGTAATCCAAAATTTTGCAACTTTATTAACAAATTTTCGCTTGCAACTTGAACTTAACGATTTTTCTTTGTTTTCTCAGAAGAAGATTAGCAAGAATTTGTTACCTTTCGCTCATTGATGAAGGAACTGCTTCCAAGACAAGTTAATATGAATAGTGAATTAAGTGCCTGCTAGCTATGGCCAACAAATGCGCATCGATACTATAATCGTGGAAGGATACACTTGATTTGAATCTTGATTGAGTTCGTGTTCTAGTCAAACTATGCACATGAATCATTATATAATTTGAAAAGGTCTCAGTAGAGATTGATATAACTCATAATTCGTGGGACATTAAGAAAACTTAATCGGATCATAGTTTCTAATAAGTGTGTTGGGGGCTTGAAGACCCATCAGATCAAGTACACGAATTCACATAGCCTTTCACCACTTTAGAGACGAAGGTAACGTTTAGGACTTTGCGTATAGTGTGACCATCAAAAGTGCTCGTACACAATCAAGTCACATTCACAAGTAAGTTGTGTACTTACACATGTACACTTGGTAGGACGCGCGTTAAATGCGATAAATTCATGTTAAGGTGACGTGTTAGATAGTGAACTCCACCTGATTATTCTCGATTGAGGGCAGGGAAAGATATATGATTTTGTTTTCTCTCTCTCTCTCTCTCTCTCTCTCTTTTGCTTTTTCACAATTTCCATTTTAAATTATTGAGTCTATGCGTTCAGTTTATCATTTCTCTTTTACGTAAGTGTAGTTATGTTTGTTTCTTTCTTTATTGGGGAAGTAAAATCTACCATTAAATGATATAACAAACAAAATCCGAGATAAGGACTCAAAGTGAAATACGAAAACAATAACAACAACAACAACAACAAAAAGAAGCATAGTATTCTACACATACTTTAAAAGTAAGAAGTTAAGTAACAACAAGAATCATTTACTTAGTCTTCAGTTTGAAATCATTGCCAAGACAGCATACATTGTATTTGAATTATTAATAATTTAAAAAATATGTAACTAAAACTAAAAAGTTTCCCCTACGATCTATCTCTTTCTTACTAGAAACTATATTTAAAATTATACATACAGATATCCCTACATGCACGTTTTAATCTTTAAGTACGAACTGATTTCCTGTTGTTACGTACTTCCGTTTTAATGAACAATATATACGAGTTAGAGCATTTGTGAGTGACTTACAAGCAGTAACGTGTTAATTACTTTTATTTATTTTTCTCTTTCATTTAAAATTAAAAGTCTTCCTTATCTTTCGCATTGCCAAACAAAATAACTACATGCATGCATGTACACATGTGTGTGCATTACTTTTCATTTAAATCTATTACAATTTTGTTACTTTAATCTTTTGCTTTAAAATATTATGATAAACGTACATATATATTAGGGGGACCGGAAAGTAATCAACAGTTTTTTTGCAGACCAAAAATATTTTTTTATTAAAAAACTGAACTTAAGCAGCTAATCAACAAAATAATTTCCATCATCTTCTGATAGCTCTGACCAGCGTAAAGGCAGCTTTGTTAGGACCCTTTTTAAAAAGATGCTTTGATTTTTCATTGAGAAACTTTCCCAAGTGGGTTTTCACTTCTCCAATATGGTTTAATTTTCTGATGTGAGAAGACGGCGTGGGATCTGGTGAATTGGATGGGCGGGGGTAAAAGTTCCAATCCAAACTCTTTTATTTTTTCCTATGTTATTTTTGCAGCGTAATGTCTCGGGTTATCGTGTTGAAGGATACTTTTTTTCGCTATTGAACAAAGCAAATCGTTTCTTTATCATCTCGTGATTCATTGACTCCAGTTGTTCGCAATACACTGTCGCTGTAACGGTCTGATCAAGTTCAAACTATTCAGAGTGTATGATTCCAGAAGGATCTCACCACGCACAAAGAGAGGTTAAAGATGGTCGTGGCGTCGGAAGAAAGCCATTGTCTTTTTCGTATAGGCACCCACTTCTCATCTCCAGTTACAATTCGTCGGAAAAAAGGGTCGATTTCATGACGAGACAAAAGTGACGCGCAGATGGTTCGATCTTGATCGATCTCCCTCTCCGTCTCCGTCAATTCATAAAGAATCTAATTTCCTTTCGGGATCATTTTCGTCGTACAGGAAAATGATCCCGAATTGTAGACCATGGACAGCCAATATTCAGTGATGGTTCCTCAAGTGTTTACGGACCATGCGAATCCACAACCGCCTTCTCGGTATCATCATCTAATTTTGATTAATTTTCAGTCCCCCTAATATAAGCGTATTATTTCAATCATTTTCAACGCACTTTCGTGTATACTTGTTTGCATAAGTTTTAAATAGATGAATATATATATATATAGATATATATATATATATATATTTACATATTTTACTTCGTTGTTCGACTCTTCAAATGAATTGTTTCAGCGGGCATGAAGAACATAATAAGCATAAACCTTGAGCTGAGTTCTTTACACAAATATCATGACATTATTTATGTAAGCAAACCACAGCAACGTTGACAAAACTTATGTGGCCATAGACTACTAACAGAGATATTTAAATTTGTTGAAGATCGTAGTCATTCAACTAAAATTCAAATTCATTTTTAAGCTTGCAAAGATGAAAAGCAAAAGTCTCGAAAGCGAGCGCATCCTGAATTGGACGGGGATACAGTTTAAATAATTGTGTTATGCTAAGCACTCATCCAGCAATCTCCGCAATAATCAAAAATTGAATATAATCGAGAGTTATTGTGAAATTTGGCCAATCACAACGAAAAAATTTGTTAATAGAAGAAAGAAAACGAAATACGGATGAAAAACGATAAAAGAAAAGATGTGGCGGAAAACGTTCAGTGGCGCATCGGACTTTCCCGCTTATCAAAGCAAAGCAAATACAATAACCGCCAATCTTGTGATAAAGAGCAGCGACGTATAGAGTATGATTCTCGAAGAGAATACGTTGTTGAAAATGAAAGAATCACAACGATTGCATAACAACTACAATAATAATAATAACAACAACAGCAATGACGCCAACATTGAGGATATATTGAAAGGAAAAAAAGAAGAAAGAAACCCTCATAAAATAATACTTTGTAGCAATTGTATCCTCCGGCTAAAACTATTTGCATATCACACAGCAAACACAACAAAGGAAAAAGCATTTGAATGAAACAAAAAAAGAGGCCACTTGAGTACAAATAAAATATTAATAAAAGAAAGCATGGGAGCACACAGAGCAAAATTGTCTATTCTGTAATGTAACGCGTGTAAGAGAAAGAGAAAATTGATAAAATTTATATAACCATCAAACAAGCAAAATAACAACAACAACAGCAACAACAACAATAGCAAAACACAATTGACAAAGCTATTTTTCGCCTTTGGGCGAATTCTGAATGCTCACTACCTAAGGTGAGCACACAAATATATATAGCAGGTCAAGCTCTTGTTAAAACTTATCTCCAAAAGTTAAGTAAGACTGCACGTGTGCTAGATTTCATTTCCAAAAAAAAAACAAAAAAAAAATCCATACAACTTTTCACGCTATAAAAATAGAAGCAGACACAAATAGAAATTCCACTGTATTTGGAAACTACTATGCAACTAAGTAAGTTGCCAATTTCTAAGGATTACGAATTAAACGAAATGACATTAAGATTAAAAATCTTCTGTATCTATAATGCATAACATATCTCTTATAGATATGTGTGTACAGGATGTTCAGTAAAAGAATGCAACAGTAATGTTGTGAAGAGTAGTCCCCCTAAAGCGCACTTTACTGAACGCACTTGTGAGTCGCAAGGCAGACGCTACGAAAATTACGAAAAAAATTGTTTCAAACTAGAAGATACTTATAAAGGTACTTACGTACATAGATATATATGTAAATGAAATCAGATAGACGAACGAGATCCAATTAAGTTTTAGTTCATGTAACGAAATGAAGGCAATTTTTTTCCCCAAAAATGACTGATTTACTGACATAATTATCAAAATAAATAAGTAAATAAATGAATAAATTTATAAAAAAAATTATTTAAGAATATCTATAACCACATTTGCAGAGTTGTATTACATGACTCAACCACATTAAGGACTTTCATAGGTTTTCACTTTAGATGACACAAGTCGTTACTGTACCGTATGCATAATTTATTTCCCCATTTTATGTCGAAATCCGCCTGTCAGCGACATTTACAAGACAAGTTGGTTTATGTCTACTTTCAGGAGTGAAAAAAACCAGCATACGGATATTGCCGCAGTAGAAAAGCAAACAAAAGCAAACAAATGAAAAATTTATGTTCATCTTAGTTCGAATATTGTATGCCTCTCACAATCGATAACAAATAACTTTGGTTTGTAATTATGGTTTATGCGATATGGGCGAAGCAGACATGTATTGATTTCGTCTGGAATTTAGTGACACATTTGATGCAAAGGCAACACCAACTATAATAATTCATGATATGATAAACGTATTATTTCTGACTGGAAACTTTACGCATTGCAAACGTGACAATAAAATAGCAAAGTTTTCCCCTATTTTTCTGTCAACACATTAGTTATTATAATTTATTGTTAAGAAATCAAATAATTTACATGCAACTCATTCTTTAAATTTGGGCTCGTGTCATTGTTTGAACTAATTCCTCGGAATATGAAGAAAACATATATGTCTACACGTAAGGTAAACTTTTCCTAAAGTCGTCTTAAAAGTCAATGTAAGAGCAATTCAAGTTTGTCGAATGACACGTGGTCCATAATGAACAAGAATCGTAGTTCATATATTAATTCGTATTTCCACCATTATAAATGCTATAAAATAAACCCTCTGCTCATATCTTCCAACCTCGATGCATACCTTATAATTTCATCAATGCAAAATTTCAAGGGGCTTGCAATAATTTTCACAATATCGTTGGCACGCACAGGCCAATTGCCAAGCAGGGGCAATTTTAATGGTGTCTGAAATTGTAAGTCATATCGTTCATCGTGACAATAATGCAACGACAACTTGACACATTCTTTGCTGACGGGTTAATATATCGCTTTGCGGTTGAAAGTAAGCAACGTAACAACATTGACCCACTTACATAATTAATGGCGGATTAAGTGATTCTGTGACGAAAATGTATTTATCACATCAAAGAAACAGACACAACATGCACATAGATAGACACATACTTACGTGTCATAACAATAGGAGGCCTGAACTTCGAATATCTCCGCCATTGCATAGACTACTCATTATTCAAATATTCATGGCCAGTGTTTAGTAAATACATTTTTTATGCTTCTAGTTAACTGCCCGTAAGAAGTTTGTAGGTAGCTTGAAAGGTAATTATGCGATTCTATAGGAAAGATAACAGAAGTAAAAAAAAAAACTTCCTCTCTGCTTATAGCCGTATGACTGTCAAGAGTTTAAAACGTTTGTTCTTAATAGTTCTTCAAAGACACGTCCTATCTGCGAGTATTCGCCATACTATGTATGTATATTGATTTATGCAACAGAAATGTACACAACATGATTTTCGTAAACTTTGTGAGCTAAAAGCGTTCATTGTCTACGTTAGTTTAAAAAAAAAACGCCGAAAAAACAAAATGAACGCCACAGTTATAGAGAGATGTCTCTGAGGGTTTAACGTGGGTACACTACCGTGAAGGTTTAACCCCACGGTGCCCGATGGCACACGGAGTGTGGAACACTCAAACACCCCGAGGCTAATAATCCTCGCAGCATTCGGTGCCGAAGTCGGCGCACACGCTGCGATGAGGAAGATTAGGTCCTCGAGTACCAGACGAGATGCGTTATGGTCGCATCTCCCTTCTGGTGAGGGCGAGGCACTATCTAAAACCTCCGCCTTTCTGTGGGTAAGGCACTCGGGTGCAATGCAACTCTACGCCGAGCAAAAGCTCTTCCCGCGATTTTGGGCTAACCACAGCCACCACGAAACCCCCGCTATGGGCCGTTCCCTTTGTCAGACCAAAGCTAGCTAGAAGTAATGCCCGTGGTACCAGAATGAAGAGAAAAGAATTATAGGACAATTTTAAAAAGTCTCCGGTCGGACTTTCTAGGTCCCATAAAACCCGAACTCAGCATGAGATAGTCATTCGAAGAAGAAAACCAGTCTATACCATGCGCATGGGCATAGTATTAGTTATAGAGAGACAGAGAGAGATAGAGGAGATAGAGGAAAGCATTCCTGGCACCCAGTTTTAGAAGAAGCCTTTGGTTGGATGAAACCATCATTAGGAGACGCCGCCTACAATACCGAATGCATTTGACCCAGAAACTTGCGCACATTTAGTGCTAAGGCAATGTTAACACCATTGACTTGGAATGCTCTCTGTTCAGATAATCTCGAATATCTTCCACAGCAAAATCTTAAGTTCCCCAATACTTTCATGCAAAGTCCCATAATGGGAACTCTTGGGAAAATTTTGTCTTCCATCTTTTAGTTCATTAAAATAAAATCTTATTCTAAACAAAAAGTTTTTGTATCATTCTTTATTTCCTTTTGCGTTCGTCAGCATAAATTTTTGTCAATTTTCAGCATAATGCGCTTTTATTGTACGATATAAACGAGCAAAGCGTGGGAAATCATTATTTGCTTACCTTCATTCCCCCAAAAATTTTACAAATTCACTTTCACACAAAATTAAGCAGATTTCGTTGCTATTCATTTTATTAAATATTTGATTTCCGCAACAGGATTACAATTCGCAACGGTTTTGGTTTTGATTGCCTTTAAACTGCCATTGTGGGTGTCCCTAGTGCAAAAAGTATGTGTGTCAAGCGAATTCAGTGGTTTCGATTTTTAATATTTCTGTAAATGTGTAAAAATTGTCATATGGAAAATTTGGTGATTTAATGTGAAGGCATCGCCAGATAGACACACCTGACACGTCCCTCCTTAGGCTGGTAAGTCACGTCACATTTCGTACTATGGAAATTTCAATTGAATTTAATTTTACCTTAAAATTCTGCCGGTATATGTTTCATGCACATGAGTTGGTGCCAAAGTTATAGAAGCGATCGATTTGCATATTCTCCTGAGCACTTGGAAGCTGTTGATTCCCCTTGTTCATCTATTTGACTTAGATGACGTTCTATGTTTCTTTGTTATTATGAGGTAATAAGCAGCAATGTGATCTAAGTCCAAGCTGTCGCTGTCGCTGTCGCTGTCATTCAGCTAGCCCCCTCTTGGGACTCTCTCTATTGGGACTCTCACAGTCTTGAACCAGCACTTGTTGACCATCTATGAACTCAAAGTCTTGTTTGCCTTTATAATTCTTTATGTATTTAGATTCTTCTTCTTCCAAGTTGCTTTTTTTGTTGGAGGCATCAAATTGCCGTAACCAGTTTTCAAAGATCTTCCAAAAAATGTTTTGGATGGGAATTCTGCTGCTGCACAATCTGTTATGTTACTGTAGTCAATTAAGGATTGTGTTGGATAGTTCTTTCCACGTCTATGTCATATGAGGATTTGCTTTAATATTTGCAAGAATCAATTTCTGGAAAGTTTTCATCTCACTAACATCAATTTCAGGCAGACTGTAATGTGAAAAGGAGTTAGCAATCAATAAGAAGTAATATCGATGCGTATTCTGCTTCATATTTAATTACAAAGCATCCGAGGGATCATTGAACTCTTCTCCGGACTGCTATGTAACTCTTGCCAAGGTTTACATACTTATATCATTGATTCTATTTACTACCATATGTACGATTTTGCTAAAGCTTTCTATATATCTATCGACTATTCTCTCTGTATCCTACATAGGGCGGGAGAAATGTACAGGAAGCGGCTGCTAGAGCAACACTCCAAGCAAATTGGTGGGGTTTCTTGACATTATATTCGAAGCAGTTCATTTCACATACATGAATGTCCAACTCCTCTTTCCAAATATCCCATTCTTCTTTTGCTGGACAAAATTGCGCTAAATGTGTATTTCAAAAAAGTTAATGCTTGCGCACTATTCTCATCGTTTGCAGCGATTTCGATTTATTTTTAATATCTTTGTGCTTAATTCACGTAAATATTACATCAATTATTCGCGTCGAGTGCATGAAACATGTGTGTCAAGTAAATACGTTAATCTTCGTATACGAGCGAGGATTGTTAGATACAGAGTTTCATGATTTAATATGAAGCCATTGGCAGATACACATATCTGACAGCCACGTTTTTCAAAATAAGATATGAGTCGTAATACAAAAACAAAAACGCTGTTGTGTTTTAAAATTGTTTGTAGTGTGAATCGTAATGGATGGCATAATGGAATAGTGCATCATATCAAAATTAACCAGCAACATATTTGTCATGGCATTTAATATTCTCATAACACTTTTGAGCGATGTGGAGGGCGTTGCGTTTGTAAAGAAAGTGCATCACGCAATTTCGTAAAACTTTAAAACTATGGAAATAACTAAGAGAAGGTGTGGGCGGGATGTTGCACCTTCGCGGATTGCGAGTTTTTATTTATATTGGACATCGTTTGCGTAAGCTGATAGTCCTCCAACGATATGGTTGACGGTTTTATTTTCTTATGTAGAAAAGTTTATTTTCGCTTAACAATTTCTGTTTTAACAATCGTTTGCATAGCTTACAGCACTTGTGGTACAAAGTATATTACATTTGTTCAGGTATAGGCAACACCAAGGAAGACTTAAGAAACCCAAACTTTCATTATACCGATGCATTCAGAATCATTTTTGGAATCGATTTACGTACGTCAACACCTATTAGAGTTCTGATAATCGGCGAAGCCTTCCAATAGCAACAAAATGCAGTTTTTAGTACCGTATTGTATCTTAATATGACCAGTCGCTCAAAGAGAATGGAAAGATAAAGAGGTAGGGAAGTGGCCACTGCAGACCATTGGCTATGTCCCCAAACTATAAGTATTCGCGCTCGATGGTGTTTGCACTTCAATGAGTTTACTGCCATTGGGTCATTTTTTACTTATACTACGAAAATGCTATTTACAGAGATGCATAAAAGAGTATGCAAACGATTAGTGTATGCGGTTAGTGAATGAGTGCCGTGACAAGGCAACGTTTGAGTTATCAGCCTTACAATAGCTATGCCTTTACCCAGTAAGCACTCACCATAGCTACGGCCAGAATAAACTCTATACTCCATTGCACTTGAAGGTTGATTGGTGGCGATCGTTGCCTAACCAACTAGCCATACGGACGTTACGACGGAAATAGGTGAAAAGTGATCAAGAGAAGATTAGTTTTGTCAAATCTAAATCACATCAGTTGATGTATTGCGTCGTCTGCCATATGGGGGCTCCTTAAATGATATATGTATGGACGGAGTTTATCACGAAAATAAAGGAAGAATCATTTTAGGCGAAGCAATATAAGATAGCTAGTGGTCGGCTTTGCCCCTCTATATCGGTCTTATTTATTTTCATTTCCTTAAACATAATAACTGTCAGCTGCTGTCTTTCAAACGAGAAAATTTCAACGATAACAAAAGAGGTAAACGGTTTTAAATAAACTTTGACGTTCTCCTTCCCGTGTACTTTTCGTAAATTAATAAAAGGCAAACAAAACATTTTTTGTATTGAAAGGTGATATGAACATCGCTAAATAAATATCGGGCAGAATACATTGAAATACCGTTTTGTGTCATTACGATGCAAAAAAGAAAGCCGCAGAAGTTTAACTCTTATGCCTTAAGCAGATCTTTTACTTATAATGGCTTTAAGCAGATTATGAGTAATTTTTCTTGTTTTTCTTAATCCTTTTACATGCTGATTTTCCATTTTTTTTTTTTTGCTTTTTTTGCCCCTTCTTAATATTCACTACTTGCTACTGCACTTATTCGTTAGTGAAAAATTTCCAGGAATTTTTTATTAATCCCCTGACGCATAATTGTTTTATGGTTGACAAGGCATTGAAAATCATTACTTGCTTGTATTGCTTACGCACAAATTATATATAATTTTATTTAAAATTCAAACAAAAACAAAACGTTACTTCATTTTTTCCTCTTTGTGTCTTATTCGTTCAGAATCAATGATGACAGCCGTGGAGGAATGAAAACGATTATCGTCAGAGACGATAGTCATACAACAAATAACTCATCACCCGCCCATTTTGCACAGAGAACCGCCAAATTAAATTACGATGCGTTCAGATCAGCATTTACTCGATTGTTAAGAACACAGTATAAGCAAACTTCAATGCGCTTACCTTTCGCAAACTTAAAGACGAGTCATAGTGGAACTTCAATAAAAATTCTATGCAAAATATTGGGACGAAACTCTTATAAAAAAACTGTAAGGATTAAAAATCTTCCACCATTTTGGTCTCATGCCTAGGTTAATTATGGGAGAGTTACTTTACTCGTAGAATAGTCAAAAGTCATTTTATGCTAGACATCGTAGGTTTAATATAAATTAATCCTTATAGGCAGTACGAGGACATAAGTGTCTCCCCACTTTAGTTCCAACTGTGTTAGAGGAGGAAAGAGTGACATAAGTGTATTTGATAGGTTTTGCTTTCGTTCCCCAGAGTCTGCCTGAGAAGCTGTTTGAAACGTTATGGTTGGGCAGAAGTGAGTAAATCATTTATCGAGTCTAGTAGTGAAGTCCGCCGGGAAAAAAATGCTGAACTTTAAGTGCGTATTAACAAGGTGATCATTGCGTTAGAAAGTCTTTAAGAAGCTTAGAAAGTCTTTAAAGCGTTATGAATATTCATACGATCCTGGAACACGAGTGAATAAAAGGCTCAAAACTGTATCCCATCAATAAGAATATTTATGTGATAGAGTTGGCATTATTTCATTATGAGAACACGTCGCTTATCTTAATGAGAGAAATGACAAACTGGTATGAAAGCGTAAGAAAACGAACGCTTATAGCACAGAGATAGCCTTGTAGTCCTTGTAGTGCATACGAACTATGAATGTACCACTAAACCAACGCAAACATGCGAAGGCTTGGCGGCCAATAATAGCAATCACATTAAATTTAATTAGCAAATCATACGAAGCGTTAAAGTTTGCAACTTAACTTAAGTACGGCGAACGGCAGTGCGTACATTAAAGAGAATTGATTGGACACCATTTAAAGAGCCCACGTCGAGATTTAATCATAGATATCATTTAAATTTCTGCAAAGCTCATAGTTCTACATACATACATTCACTGAGCTTTTAGAAGGACGGTGAGGAATATTCGCTTTTGTTTTATTTTTCTAATGTGAAATATTAAAGAAATTTATTAAAGAGACCCGAAATTAATTGAGCGCAAGTGATTAACGATTGTTGCATTCGCGTCAAGCGATAGTTATTGCTATCGTTTATGTAAATGAAACTTTTCCCACAAAATGTTATCGTTTACTAACTTTTGCTTACGCAATCAATTCTCAAGGGGGCTAATCAAGTATTCGAAACTTGGCTTACGTTTTCTTTTTTAGCCTGGTTTTGCTTTACGCATTTGATTGCACGAGGCATTGTGTCATAACTGTCGTTTTTTTTTTTTGCATGACGTGCACAAAGCAACTGTTAAGTACACACTCTCCTATACTTGTCAAATTTCGCAAGAGCTGAATGGCTTACATATTGCGTTAATATTGGTTATTAAGAAAAGCATTTGTAAAAACAAAACCGCTCTAAATTGCAAGCAAAATAAATTCCAAACCAAATTCTTATACTGAACCTTGAATTCTTGATCTGCACCAAAACGATAATTTTTAAATTTGTTAAATGTAAGTAAAATAATCTTTTTTTTTTTTTTGCTGTCTTTTTGCTCCATTTGTCTAAGTACTTTGCCTAAGCAGCCAAATCTTGTAATCAATCCCGTATCATCGGTCTTTACATACAGCGTCATGTACTGACGCCGTCATTTATAAATCGTAAAGGATCAACGATTACAAAAACCCATCTTTCTATTGGGTATACTTGTCTCGTCGTCAACATGCCGTTTTCTTAGGAAATAAAAATCAATTGTGATTTTTTAGATAAAATTAATAAATAATCAAATAGTGTTCTTAGATCTTATATATAAAATTCAGGCAGATTGATTCGTGTGCTTGGATTACGTTATTTGAAGTAAGAAGAGGATCTAAATTCACGGAGAAGGATCCTTATGGAAGGGAGAAGGGACTTCCGAGACTCTGCCAATTCATTAACGTTATCTGAAAATGTATGATTATGTTGGTTTATAACTTGTACATATATACTGTGAGGAGCCAAAGTCGTCCCTCGTTTTAGCCTTACAATTTCTCCGTCTCTATTGGGGAGGGAGGGGGGCAGGAGAGTGCTAGTCTAAGATAGAGAATAGGTTAGGGAATAAGGATAGGATAAGAATAGAATAGGAATAGACTAAGAGTATAATAAGAATAGATTAAGAATAGGTTAGGGGAAAATAATTTAGTTAATCATATTGGAGAGTTCATGAAGTGATGTGTAAGCCATTGGTCGCGACCGCGGATAACGAATAGTGTAAATAAGAATAAGAAATAAAGAACCCTAATAACATCCCTCAATATAAATTCCTCATGTTTCTAGGCCGCTGAGCTGGGCCCAGTCCCAGAGAATCGGCCGCAAAGGACCTCACAATACACGTGTGGACATTTATGGAAAATAAGTGCATGTTGTTTTATATTAGCGAAAGGTAGTTTTTCTATATATTTATCTTTTATTTATAGAGTAAGGAACATTTTCGTATTCAAAAATGGTTTTGGACTTATGCTAAGTACAATACACACATAAACTTGAAAGGTGTTCGCTCCGAAAATATTGAATGTTTCCAGCGCGACAGTAAAATAAGTAATCGTTTTTAAGGAAATCAACTCAGACAGTCCATAACCGGTATAATCACTTTTGGTTTTAAGGACAACTTTGATTTCAGTCTCTGCTGTGCTATTATACCATATTTTTTGAATATTTTTCCCCACTTTTTTTTTTTTTAATGCTTTAGGAAACATGACGCTTTAGTCCTCTCCAAACATTCTCAAAAGGGCTAAGGCCAGGAGAGTGATATGGCCATTCAATAACATACATCCGGAACTACGCTTTCGCCAAATTGGATGAATGTGTCGGATCATTATCTCAGTGAATTTCCATAGCAGTGGCATACATTCTTCGGCATTGGCAGTTCTCAACAAGTTTTTAAACAACAAATCCCGCCATAGTGTTTTCTCTGACCTCAACTTTTTACTGCATGAACCGTGGAATTTCGGAAATTAATTTTGAACAGTTTGGCCACATGTAAAAAGGTGTTGTGAGCTTTGTGGAAACTAACTTTCATAATTTATATTGGACTGAACTGAAAAATACACCTCGCAGCTATTTTTCCGCATGTCAACATGTGTATGTGTGTAATAATTGTTCCATTGTAAATGTTTGCAGACGCTTCGCGGTTCAAAAGCGATTTTTGACTATTTTACGAAAACTTGCTCCAAGTGACGATCTGAGTGAAACGTACGCACCGTCCCAAGACTTTAGAGTTGTTGGGGACTGGAGGTTACCCATGGCTGATATATCAGAAATGATAAGGGAAATGAAAGTTAAGGGTTCTTGATAAGCAATGAGATAAATTAACGCCGCACGTATCTATGGCATTCATATATTTTCAGGTGATAGCGCATATCTCTTAGAGCTGTTGTTAATGGCGACTTTTATAATGTCGTCATAGATATCGTATCTCGCTTGGTATATTTAAACCTTTCGTAAAATGGATATTCCTTTTGTTATTGTGGAATTTTCATTTAAGTTTTATTAATCCTTTTTACTTGGTTACTGCTTATTGGTACCTTACATATTAGGAAAAAGTTTGGAATTGCCATAACATATTATGATTGTATGTTTTTACTCACCGCTCATAAAATGTTATGATTATATGCTTCTATCACATAGCATTATTTGCTTTTATTAAACAAGGCACTGACACTAATAAATTTGTTATGTTTAATGCACGTTTATTATGTATGTTTGCCGTTTATTGCTTCTGTGCGACACAAAACATTGTCAACAATCTTGCATTTAATGCTTTTTCTATCCATTAGATTAAGTCCAGTGTGCAAATTTCTAAATGTGGCCAGCAAAACATATTTGCAACACAATTATTAATTGTGTGGAAAATCCGCACGGTGACCTATAAGATCTGTTGTACTCGTCCCTGCCACTATCCTTCGAGTTTTACAGTTCTTATGAATCCCGTTACCCTCTTTGGTTTAGAGCACCATACCACAGTCGGCGTTATAAAACGCTCGCCGAACACATTGTGACTGATTCTGCAGATGACATTCACATATAATGTGACGGGACGTCTCACTCGTACCTTGGCAGAATCTGCATGGATCGGTAGCGGACATACCCATCTTTTTCAGGTGTTAACTGAGGGAATTATGACCTGTACAGAAGCCTGTGGCCAAGCATAGCTTGCTTCTCCTTAGTTCCAGCAGTTTATACCCATCTTTTTCAGGTGTTAACTGAGGGAATTATGACCTGTAGAGAAGCCTGTGGCCAAGCATAGCTCGCTTCTCGCTCGCAGTTTATGTGCCATGCTGAAAGACTTTATGAATCTTTTTGCTTACCGTTGTTCTGCACGTTCCAATAGCAATCCGATTTTTTCTGCGCCCATTGCGATAACAGCCTATTAATATGGCTTCCTGACCACAAAAAGGTTTAGGAACTTTAATGGTCCTGTTAGCTAGACGGTCAGACCTTTCCTTGCCCTCAATATCAGAAGGTCCAGGCAACCATATTAGACTCACGTCATTGTGTTTGCATGTCGCATTGAATGTTTGAAGGCACTCCAACACAAGCATGGATATTATCGTTCGTCCTTTTAGGGCCTTTATGGCGGCTTGGCAATCCAGTTCTTCCCTGCATTGCTTTCTTAGGCATTCCACAGCATATGAGGAGGTTGCACAGACTTCTGCTTGGAAAATAGATGGCGATGGGTTACATCGCATTGGTATGGACTTTTGAAGCCTCGGGCCACATACCCCAACCCCAGTTTTGCCATTTACCAATATTCAACCGACGGTGTAGCATTTCCTCGCTTCCACTCTAGTTTCAAAAGCTTGCTCGTCCCAGCCCGATCTCGCAGGTATGGTTACTCTGAACCGGTAGGACAGTTCTAGCTTTGCTCAGCAACGGTTCGGTATATTGACAGTTTTATTGAACTTTTTGAATAACTGTTCAGTACCTCTGAGATTTCCCGGTTTGGTTTATCGATATTCGACAGTCTAAGTGCGCTCAGGGAAACCTCTTTTCCTATAGCTGTAGGAAGAATTGTTGTGCCCAACGGCGCTTCTAGGGCATTCAAGGGGCAGGATTTTCTCACCTCGGCTGGACCAAGCGAGACTCTGAGTGTTATTTAGCCCTCGCCAGCGTGATCTTTTGTTTCAGCTAAGACTACCACGCCAAAGCTGCATAGATTAGCAAGGAAAGCATTTTAGTGATAGAAGACCAGTACATCATTTGTGGGTTTATACGCCTTGTTTTATCGCATAGGCGTTGACAGGCAAAAAGTGCTCTGGTCGCCTTTTCGGTTCTTAATAACGGAAGAACCAATTTGTGATATTGTCATGATAGCATCAGTCAAACACGAGCCAAATATGTGAAAGAAAAAACTAAGCCAATGAAAAAACTCACAGACGAAAAAGTAAACAGGTATTATTCAGTAACTTGCTCACCCATATCGATATTTCAGTTTATCTTCTTGTTCTTCTCTTTAAAACTCACTTATTTAAATGCACTGAGGTTTATTTGTCTGTCAATGTTTTCCTGCATAATGCGTTAAAAGTAAATAAACATTTTAATGCGAAAGGCCTTCCAAGATAAAGCAAATCTATCGTTTTTGCGTTCTATCTATCGTATTAACGTTTACGATACGGTCGACTGCGTATTTGTTTTTATAGTTTGATTTCTTAACATGAATAATATTAGAAAACTTTTCCCTTTTAAAGAATAAATAATCAAGAGAATAAAAGAGAGAATCTAACAGTAAGTTGAGAGCGCTCATTACACATTCTCATAATTATCACATAGCTTGTTATGTGTCATATCGTAGTTACAGTTGCAACAATTCGAACTTGGTTTGAAAATTAATTTTCAAAAAATTTATATGAATGGGTTTTTTTTTTTTTTTGATAATCATGCTAAGGCAAGTCAGTTAACTGAAAAATGCAACACTATGACAAAAATTGTATTTGAAATAAGAAACTTGTTTGCAAAACAGGACATTACTGTGAAGCTGTAAATTGTGATGCGATTCATTTAATTACAAACCATTGTTATGAGGGGAAAGAGATTACATGAAAATGTGTGTCATAACTGAATATTATTTTGATTATTTTTATAAAATCTTGCGACACAAAAGCCATTCCGCTTACTGCAAGTAAATGCTGTTTGTCGCTCTCTTATAGCTTTGTTCGTTACAGTTAGGAAATAAACCCAAATTATCTTTAATGTCTTGAACATATTAATTACATAGTAAAGGAGAAAATAGAAAAGCAAATAATCACACCATACATAGGTAGAAAACGTGGTGCCCACTTGCAACCATGCAGAGATTGAATCATAAACCAACACAATTACAGGTACAATATTTTACTTTGCATATTTCTTCTGATATCAGATTGTGAATGTATGGTTGAATGTGTATGCACTTTTTGTTAATTCCACCCATAAGTTTGTTCGCTTATTCAAGAAAACTATTCTCAATCGTTCGTTCGTTCTTGCATTCTTCCGTTCGCTTGCTTGTCCAGTCATTTGTTTTTTCCACTACAAGTCGCTTCTTTTTTACTGCAATCTACTTAGAAAATAACGAAGATTATTTCATTCAGAAATTTCATGGCTATAGCAAGCATTGCCATTGTGTAGCCATTGTCCGTCTGCCTGTGCGCTTGGGAAGGAACATACTAAAAACACATCACTGTAACAAACGTCACTGGGAAATCAGTATTTCAAAAGGATATTCTATGACAGCTATGCCTTCCCATTGCTGTTTTCTTTTCATTCCGGCTTTCGGT
The DNA here is from genome assembly GCA_001077435.1 of Glossina morsitans morsitans. Classification (NCBI taxonomy): domain Eukaryota; kingdom Metazoa; phylum Arthropoda; class Insecta; order Diptera; family Glossinidae; genus Glossina; species Glossina morsitans. The sequence goes on along the minus strand of CCAG010003782.1, from coordinate 225,520 downwards.
TCCTCTTCTTCTATTTCTCCCTTTCCTTTTCTGTGGTTTTTTTTTTACTTTAATTTGAAACGCATTTGTGAAACGAAGCTTTGGAACATTTTGTAAACGACTGCAGTCAATTTTTTTGTATCCACTGGATATGTCTCTCAATAAATATTCTATGGCCGTTACTTCCTTTTATACTTAAACACTGAATGCGATTTTCATTCAAGTCGGTTGGGTACATAAATGCATTTTACTCACACGATATTAATCCATAAAGTAAATATAATGAAGGATAAGCACAATGTTTTGCAAGACGCGGATGATATGCGCGTGATGTGAAACATAGAGAGTGATAAATATATAAGGGAAGGCACAATTACTCAGAAATCATTACTGAAATTTAATTTTGCGGATTTTTATAGCGTACACTTTTTCATTTAGTTTTTCTTTTGAACGGTCTAAAGGTAATAATCTTTCAGCAACTTGAGATCGATTGGGAGACAACATCGAAAGAGTATGCCCTTAAATTTTCTAGATATTTTTGCGAAAAGTATTGTACATGTAATCCCTTCCACTATTATTTGACTTGCGTCCAATCCTTTAAAAAAAAGTAGGAAACTTTGCATGATTATTTCCGTCGAACATTGCGTACAAAGACTACAAACCTTTGCCCTATTGTTTAAGTGTAGATTCACGCTATGCACACGCTATACGATATGGGATTGCGGAAAGAGTAGAAGCAAAATTCGGACATAACGAAAGGTTGGAAGCGGAAGGGCTTCATGTCTATACAAGTCACTCGAATACTAGCGAGGTTCATAGTCCATTTAGAAGTTAACCTTTTTTTCTAATCCGAACCAGCTTCACATTTTGTGTTTCCCCGGTGAACTTTAGAACTAGATTCTCCGTTGAAAGCTGCTTAACTTCGGCTTATTTTCGCCGACTTTTCTAAGCAAAGTGGAGTAGCTTGGAAGCCACCTACGGCGAAATTTGATTTTTTAGTTACTCACTAAGAATATGTTCTCGTTAATATTCTTTTATTTTATATATGAACGACGATTATTATCATTCAGCCAAAGCCGATGTTTAAGTGGAAAAAAAAACTTGACAGTTGAAAAAGATGGATCATTAAATACCAGATAACACTTTGTTTTACACTATACTTCACGCATTACTTGCTCTCATCTAAGGGAAGTTTTCGCGGAAGCTATTACATGGCAAGAGACCCAAAATATGAACTAAGTTTCTTCAAGTTTAGCAAAATTAATTTGCTTTCATCACAAAGTAGGTAAATAAAGTAAAAAACCCTTATAGAAAATGGAGTCCAAAAACTGTTCCTAATTTATTGCAAATTTATGTTAAATTGCTTTCAAAGATGATTAAAATTACAGCATTGCACTGTTACAACGCATCAAAAGAGATTCAAAAATTGGTCCGTTCCAACAATATTTCACACACCAATTTGCCGACTTGTCGAGAGATTCTATAATTTTCCATTTTCTTTCATACAACCTGGCATACGGTCCGATTCAATCTATTTTCAATAGGGTTCATATTTGCATTAAAAGGTGTGTGTGTGTGGAAACATTTCACCAAAGCAGCTTAGCAATTGCGACCTGTAAAGTAACCACAAAAATACCTGAGCTTTTTTGATTCACAGACGACATCCTTTCATAAGGCAAATCTGCGTCGACTTATCCCTTAGCATTGAGCATAGAACTGAACAAAAGCTTCCCATCTGGAACAAGTAAACATTACGCTGTTATGAAGACCTTTCATTGTCCGATTGATTACGAATTATTTCATTCATTTAGAGTGACGTGCTCTACCTGTAAGGAGCACATTTGTATGATAGTTCCTCGTCTTCCCTAAATCGTATCAATGGCGCCATTCTTAGGCAGGTAGAACTTTTTCTGCATCAGAATAATTTTCCCTTCATATGTGCGTGAAAGGGAGAGGGCTTGTACTAAGCTATCTACTATTTCTTATTGTTATTGAATCTTAGTACATTTTTTTTCTCTTCATAACTTTCAGTGTAACTCGTATTTGTGTAATTGGTAGCATATATGGAAATAGTTTTCAAACGAGTGCAACAATTTTAAACTAAGTTTATTGTTGAAATTGTTGCTCAGTTATGAACTTTTACAAAACTTATTTAAGTTACGTTGTATACCTTTTTTCTTTTTGTATTTGTTTTCCTCTCCTTCTCACTTATATCCGGGAGATATTTTCATTTAGTTTAAGAATTTTTAATTTTATTGTTCACTATAACCGTTAGATCAACCAAGCACAACCAAATAAGTAAAATATATATTTAAAAAATATGATATTTGCCGCTTGCGTCTATTGCACCAGGTTTATAAGCGATTTCATGGTTGTTGGGACAAGTTTGTTATCTTAAGCAACTTTTTCTTGAGAAAGTATCGTGATCGTAATTATGGTTGTAAGGGAGAGGCGAACGATAAGCCAACGGATTATAAGTATTTTGATATTCATGTTAATCACGAATTTAATCGCTTACGAAAAGTTTACCTTTCGTTTTCGCTTTTGAGGCGATTTTGCTCCATCTATGACAAAACATTAGATGTCTTCAGATAGCTTATGTTTTTTTGTATCATCAATGCATAACAGCTGTTAAGTACCCTTCGTCACGTCTGTGAGATTAGGCGAAAGTGAAATAGGCTACGTTGAACTATGCTGTTGAAGAAATTCGCTCTTAAAGTGCAACGAAAATTTCTTTTTGAGTTGCGTTTTTAGGAAGAAAATCGATGAAAGAGAAATAAAAACAAAACAAATTATTCGCTTGCTTGTGGCGAAGATTTGCATAATTGTATTGAATTTTGTCAATCTAGGCTTATAAACCACATCTCACTGGCTCAGGCTCATTTAAATTTGTGAAAGCGATGCTGAATGTTTCATCATCGTCGTGAAGGAAGACAGCTACCCTTCTAAGAAATTCCTCACAGCGTCTTCGATGTATGGTTTAGCACATTACGCGCCTTTGGCATATCTATCACAATTAGTGATTAATTACTTTGATCAATTAACATAATTAATTAATACTATTCTACTTTCCAGCGTTTGCGGCACAAAGGTATATTAAGTTAATACGGATGTGTGCAACATTGAGAACGACCTGAGGTAGACCAACCTTTTATTACGCTGATCGATTCAGAATCACGTTTGACATCGATCAAAGTTTGTCTGTCCGTCTTTCCATGTGTATGTCTTGTTTTCTTGTCTTGAACTGCAATTTTCGGACGTCTTAATGAGATCTGGTACACTGACATACTTTGGCCAAAGAACGAATATTCCTGAGAATGGTTCGCTACCGATCACTACTTCGACTATTTCCCACACAACACATTACTTTGTCGTTATGCGAATAAGTGTATTAAGCAAAGTGGTGTAAGATATTTAATGCTGCACCGTGCCACTAAATAATTTTTTTGCTTGTGCTCCGAATTTTGTTTACAATGAGATTATGACACGCCGATTGGAAGAACAAATTTTATTTTATACATAAATAAAAATAATTTCTAAGACCAGCTAGTGCATGGTATTACATGGTTTCATAAAAAAACCGACTAAGGAAAGAAGAATGCATGGACACACGAATATCACTCCATTTGATTCTATTCGATACTCTGAACTAATGTTCCTTCCATAACTCTACTCCATATACTCTACTATTTAAAGGAACTGCAATATCGTTGCTAAGCCTCACTTAAAGAGTAGAGTATTCAAGCATATACTTGTAATATTTTAATGTTGTTACATAATATTGCTTCTATTTATATCTCAGATACTTCTCGGGACAATGGAATTTTTACAGGATAACATATTGAAGCATTTGCAAATATATATACATTCAATAGAATCTTAGATGCTTATATCTGTGTCATACAAATCGAATGTGATAGTTTGTGCATCGTTGCATCCATTGCACAAGTTTAAATCTTTAACAAGCGTCGCACGTGAACAGTATATGAGATAGAGGTTTTATTGTGCCATAAACTGATAAATCGAATTTTCTTTATTTATATCTTCACGATGAACTATGCGTTCGCAAGCGAATGCTGGGTTCGTAGGTAAAATGTTGATAATGATGTGCGCCGTGAGTAATGTAAAACTTTTTTGCGTATTGTTTTTTTCATTTTTATGTGAAACAAAAATTTTATGTCATAATTATTATGGCGGTTGATTACTTGAGCTCGATCTTATTACTTACTTCTATTATATGATATAATGTTAACAGTAATTTTCTCGCCTGTTACCTACAAATTCATTGAAAGTAAGCCAACATTTTCTGTCAACGTGTTTGGAAAACACTTTATAGCAAGCCAATGCAAGGAATGTCTGTTCTTTTTCGGTCGTTTTCTTTCCACCTTACGTTCGCATATAAGCTTTAGTTTTTATTGAAATCCCCGCGGATATAAACACTCAATATTTTCCTCACATCTGCATGTATGTGTGTGTGTATGTGTGTGTGTGTGTGTGTGTGTGTGTGTGTGTGTGTGTATATGCACAAGGACGTGGGTTTGTGCGCGCCACGCTATGTATATCAACACACGTACCGACGTATCGCATATGTTTATTGTGTATATATATGTGTGTGTGAGTGTTTGTTTAAAATCTACTGCATTTCTGAAAATCCTCGATTTGTTGTTGTCTATGTTGACAAAAGAAAGTTTGCGAATACGACAAATAAACAAACGCTAAGTAAAACTAAACTCAAATTCCTTTTTTGTGTAGTTATGCAGATATGTGCCTGCAAGTGGACGTAAATAAAACTATGTACGTATACAAGTACAATCAGAACGAGGTCAAAATTAATGGACATATGTGCATGAAGGTCCGATGAGAAAAAGGTTAGAAAAAAAAAGATAACAAGAGAGCAAATAACATTCGCTTTATAGAGCACCTTAGACACCCGCCACTTATCAGATTCAAAATTTTTATCAACTAAACGTCAATTTAGTTTACATATTTCAATAAACGGCTAGTAAATAGTGCGTAGGTGGTGTGCGAGATTATTCTGTTCTGCCGGGTAACAGAGACGTGACTATTTTCCTAACAAAGTTATTTTCGTTCACATCATAAAAAAGAAATTATAACCATTTCAAGAGTGAACTGTTTACGGTAAATACACAAGACTGGCCCCGTACGGGAAAAAATCGCATTTAAAAATTTGTTTACTCTTCACGTGCCAATGCGGCGGGATCTTGGCTGCATAGCATTTTTACTCGCAGAATTCATTGGTGCATATGTGGTGTATGGTTGAAAAAATCGCTCTTTTATCTGCAAATGTCAGTATGGTTTTCATGAGTGTTGTTGTTGTTGTTTTAAAAACGCGTGCTACGCGCAACGAACATCGTTATGAATTTTTTGTTAGATTGTTAGAAGTGTTGTTAGCATCCGATAGAAGTTTCATAGCGTTTCATAGGCGGGTTATTAGTTTATAGATTAGAACGTCTTTCGCAGTCATTGTTGTAAGTGTTATTTCCGCGAAATCTGACTTTTATTGACTCAACTTAGTTTCTTTAGCGTTTCTCAGGCCCATAAAATGTTTGTGAGGCAATATTGTTGTAAAAACAAAAAATGGACAAATCTCTCTGATGCAGAGATCCATTATCTTGATACGAAAACCAGGAATTGTTTTACATAAACGTGTCTCCTGAAAATATCAATGTAAGCGGTGCTAAAGGTCTGGATAACATTCCTTATTAATTCTTTCATCCTCGCCTCCTTAACTGTTTCCTACTATTTCACCTTCTGAAGTGAATTGCCTGCAAATGGCGCTACGATAAATGGAGAAAATTGTGGACATGATTTTGATTTTAAAGATGAAGATCAAAGGGATTTTTGTTGATTTCGGTTCTTCTTTGGCACTAAACACGAACCTATTGCCCGCCATGGCAATTCATCAAACACTTAGAAGCTCGAAGACACAATTCCAAATCGTCTTCATAGGCCCATGCGAACGGCCGCCTTCCCAGATGTGATTTGTCTTGAAAATAATCTTTACCACTTCTAAACTAAATAATATTTCGAATTATAAATCGACGTGAGTGCCGAGGTTAATTAGTTCACATCCATCCGCCTTCCATTGTCATCAGCTCTTGACTAAAAATAACTATTATAGCTTGTCTGTTCGAATGTTGTAATTCAAGTCTCTTGACTCGATTCAATTTGCCTTTCGCAGATACTCTGCTTAACCTTCTACCCTTCTACAAACAAGCTATCGATACCTATCTTCATCGTGACATTTATGTGTTAATCCCTTTTTGCGACAAATGTTCGGCTAATCCTTGCTATGCTTGCGATTAATTTTTATGAAAACTCAAATCATCAAATATGTCCCTTTGTGTTTCCCTAACTGTACGATAATGTGCATTAAATATATCATAGCGACAATGTAAGCAGTTAACCTATCCTGGTTAAACACGCAACACAAACCCTATTCATTTGTTTCATTCGTTTGTTTTGTTTTCACTTTTCACGAACTATTTTCACATTATTTACCCACGCATGCTATTGTCGTTGTTGTTACGATTTCTGATAGCAAAACATCAAAAATCTAATTTGCATTTAAATCAAACGAATGTACTTTTGTGCGTGTGAATGTATTCTCTCAAAGGCTTTTCTTTCCAAACCGATGAGTTTCTATTATGTAAGCCGTGGAAGTTATTATGCTACGTATAATTTAAACTTGTCTGTCATCTACCGGAGAAAACTAATTCCCCTTCAATAAGGGAAAGCATAATGAATTTTTGAAAGCTTACATAATAAAAAAACTCGGTCATGTTAGGAATAAAGGCCATCTCTATGGTTACTTTTTTATGAATAGAGCTACGCACTTGACTTCTCTATCCACATATTTTTTTGGAACGGTCGGCAATCTATGTTGTGCTGTAAAGTGTTCAGCAATCTAAGCAACTTTTCAATAAACTGAAGGAATATTAAGCAGTCACCGATCTGATAAAAAACATAAGAAATGTAAGAGAAGTCTCATAACTAAATGTAAGCCAGTAATTAAAGCTTGTCGATGGGTTAAGAAAGTATTCCATGGTAAGCGATGACACATGTACTCCTGAAAGTTATGAATTATATAACAAATTAAATGTACCCTTCTCATCCTCTCTTGATAGGAATAAAAATAATAACGGACTTGGTTGTACACGGCCGTCGCAAAACCCATGATAAATGTCACTAACTCCAATTTCGTTAAAGGTGTGCTATCGTCACAAGCGATATGCAAGGGCAATCCCAGCAGCACCCTAGCTGATGTATAGACATCGGTTGTTTTTTGAAACTCAGCTTTGAAGATGGAAGACCGTGTCGCCTCTAATCCATGCTTCGCAGCTAAGGAGACTGAACATTGTTGGCCAATTTTGAAAACTAGGACTTACTTCCTTCCTTTCAAGGCAACTAAACTCCACCTGACTCTAAACTCTGCGCTTTCCTTCGTTACAACAAAATATTGGATAAAAGAATGCGAGGACATACGAGTTCTTAACATTAACAATAGTCTCAGCAATCAACCTAATGAGTTTATTACGGTAGAAAGATTAAAGAGCGTTGGTACAAATATATTGCGAGATGTGTTAGATATAAGAAAAAGTATTTTTCCGCTTACGAAATGTTGAGGAAATAGAATTTCTTTTTATTTTTTGTAAGAAGAAAAAAATTTTCTTTCCTTTTTTTTGTATAAAATATTTATTAATGACAATAAACAACGTAATTGGTGATTAAAAAATGAAAAGAAACTTATATTCGGCTGCGGGCGAATCCCAGAAGCATTCATTTGCCACGCTATAGCAAGATGAAACTGATATTGCGTGTTATTGTTAGGAATCATATAAGTTAGAGTCTGGAATCATATAAAAGTGACTACATCCGTATACGGAGGAGAAATCGTTTCTTATTCTTCTTTCTAACAGACTTATTAAGAAGAGATGTTGACAATTTCTCTAATACTGTAATGTAATATTTAACCTAAGGAATATATATACCACGATGGTACTACAATCCAACTTAGTTGCTTACTATTTTCCGTAATTTTATTGGAAGCGTTTTCGAAATACCTTTAAATTATGTTGCAAGCAAATGAAAACAGGTAAACCACAGTTATTTAAGTGAGGTGGTTATCCTTCTTCAATTTCAATATAACGTTGAAATGATGAATTGGCAAACAATTTTGTCAGCAACAATTAATCATTGTAGAGAATCCTGACACATTCACTGAAGACACAGCACTTGAAATACATTAAATTTATATTAAAAATTAATATTTCGTCACTTGAAACAAAAATACTTAGGAAAATACTAAAGCAGACCCGGTGTAATAGGACTAACTGCAGTTGTAGTCAGCGCTGGATCGATAAAGCTATAACACTTATCGATCGCGTATACATGTAGCACACTGCAACCGCAACCTAGTCCTCGTTTCCTCACTTCTTTCTCCCTGACAGGGAGACATATCGCAGCTGACTTGCTATCATAAAAAAAAGTAAAACTGCGCTCTAAACCAATTCATAAGTTAAAATATTGCACGACGACATCTAAAGATTATGAACTTTTGCAAACGACTGTTTGTGGTAAAGAAAGTTTCTGATATATTTTTTAACATAAAAACTTTTCTGTCCGCGCATTCGTCGGCTTATACTATGTTTATTTGCACGCAAAATATACTTATTACGACACTTTAAAAAACTTGACTTATACTGGACCTATGCTAAGAAAACCATGAGGTCTATTAAAAACAGTTGGGATCGGACAATTCCTACGACCATCTTCATCATATAGTCTCAAAAAAAAAAAATTATTTTGAAAATTTCTGATAATTCTGATAGATCCTCCCATATAAGTGTTCCTAGGAAAAGTAAACCCTTTTGTTTGCGAAAAAAACATTTCGATCGTTTCCATATGTCTGTTGATTCTGCACACACTTTTCACTCCGATGACAATGCAATTTGTCACTGGCTGAGGCAAAAATTACTTTTCATCTTTTCGCTCTTAGAAAAATAAAAGACTTTGGACTACGTTGATCTATTTTTTGCTCTCTCTCTCACATTCAGAGCGTTTCCTTGGTTTTTTTAGATACTTTATAATCATATCTGCCTTTGACCTTAAAGTTTCTTATTAAACTTGCGATGTTTCTGCGCTTTTCTCGGCATCTCCGAATTGAGTGTTTGTTTGACAAAGATAAAGACAAGCGATGGTTTCAATGTTTCAAATTTAATTTCCCCAACTTATTTGATTCAAGCTAACTAATCTCTATTGTTATATCTTTTCTATTATTAGCGACTGCTATGCATGTTCTCGGTCGAATACAGGTAAAATGTTGACCTAACCAGTATGGATCTTTATTAGTATTGACATCTTTAAAATAAATTATTGTTTCAAAAGGCCTGTCTTAAGGTGAAAGATGAATTTTATTAAAGTCTCTCATCGCTTCTCTTTTACTAGATGGGTAAGAGTATGATTTTTTCACTTATCTAGAAAGCTGAAGGTATACAAATGTTATTTCGATTATTTTACAGTCCATTCGCCAGCCCATATTTATTTATTTATTGAAAAAAAGATGTTCTCTATGAATATAACATTCTCAGTCATCCTATGAATCTAAGAATAATAATAACTATTACGGTAGTCATAAAGACAACCATAACAATAAGAATACACCTTATAGTGCTAAACTTACGCTGAAGTACGCTTAGACGTACGCTAAAACGTACAAGTCCTAAGAGACAAGATAACAAACACGTATTTCTTCACTCACTTATACAACACAGCGTATGACAAAAGCAGAACATTTCGTTAGTCAATGCCGTAACAAGCATTCTTTAATAATATCATACGATTCAGTGGCCGCATCAAAGCAATGATCGTTCACCTAGCACATCTGATAGAGTATGTGAAGGTCATAGTTAGGGCGGCACTGTGATAAACTAATGGGTAAACCTACCTACCTACCTACCTACTAATGGCATTACCTAGCAAACAATCAGAGTTTATATCACCCCTTATCAGCTTAACCATCAATAAAAGCCGTCGACATTCACGTCTTTTCTCTAAGCGAGACCGATATATTGTTTCCTTGAAAAATTAAAAAAAAAAAAAATCGAATCTAAACGATTAATGAAAAATTTAATGTAAACATAGTTTTTATGCAAAATGCAGAACTTTAAAGAAAATCTATGCATTAGAAAATCAAACAATTGTTTGTGTGCTTATACGGCATACTTATTTATATAACTTTATACAAAGTGTGTTTGTGTTGATTTTCACTTTGGCAGATTATATACGCATTTGACCTAAAATCACGTTATATGTAGATACTCATGTTGGATTTTGGCAGACCAGACTCTTTGTATGCATGCAGCTGATATTTATATATGCAGCTCGTTGCATAATTTAACCGTCATAATGTACACATTGACACTCAGTGTTAATAGCATTTAAATTGTCATATTGCTTTGTGGATTCTGTGGTCAGACCACTTGATATCATGCGGTTTGCAATGCAATTCAGCGAATGACCATCGATGGTCAGTTTTGCATTTATAATTCTTTATATACCCTTCAGTATTAGCCAATTGAGAGTCTAATGCATTTGAGAACGGATATAAGTGCGTCTGTTAGGGTTTCTAGTTATTGGACTTTTCATTCCCACTAATAAACATTAAACATGCGGAAATGAAGGCATGCGTGCAGTGTGCGTTAATTTTTAGCATCATTTTTCCAAGTTCATATATAAAACAAGTAAGCAAATTAAATTCGGTCGGGACCGAATCTTTAATACCCATCGCAGTTTACCCCAAAAAGAGGGAAAAGAAGTAAAAGAAAAAAATTCCCATGTCCTATAATATGAAGTGAGCGTAATTGATTTCTTCTATTCTCAAAATAACGGTTTTTGTTGTACAGGCATGTGGGCGTTGCGGGCGCGTCCTTTGAAAAGCTTATGTCGATTCCTAATTCTTTTGCAAATTTGTTGATGATTTTCGCTAACGGGGGAATGTTTACCACAAATACTACAAAGTTGCTCAAAAGGACAGATGGACAGATGAACAGAAGGACATGTTTACGTGGGTTCAAGATTTGAAACTGGTCAAGAATTTTTGTACTTTAAGGGATTTTTGAAGCTTGTTTCTGCGGGTTATATTAAATTTTTTACACTATAATATTGGGTCAATTTTCCCTATTTTTGTGCATAAATGCTACAGCATCACCAATAGAATAAGCGTTCAAATGTTTGTACATTTATCTGCTATAGTTTGAGTTATGAGCAAGAAACCAATTTTTCATTCTCTTTAAAAAACAGAGGTATTCTCAGTTAACGTGGTGCTGTGGGCGTGTCTTTTAACCGATTTGGACCATTTCCAGTGCCAACCTGCGTGCGAAAACCTTCAATGCCTCTGCCAAATTTGAAGTCGACTGCTTCATATTTGCGGCCAGGTGAATGTTTACAAGAGACCTTACACAGTCGAACAGGCAATCAGACGGATAGACGGACATGCCTAAATCGATTTAGAATATGACGCTGATCAAGAATATATACACATTGTGGCGTCTCTGATACTTCCTTCTGGGCGTTGCAAACTTTTTGACAAAATGAATATATCCCTCATCCTTCGGCGATGGGTATAAAAAAGGAAAAGCTTTTTGCATTGGATCTACAAGCCTGAAAGTACATGACATTTGACATGACAAGCTAAGCTGTTACCAGCGCTTACAAAACAGTCTTTCCTCTTTTGCTTTGTCTCTCTTGCTACGCGGCTGCAAACAGAAAATTTCCATTTAGAATAGTAAAATAGAAGTTGTAGAGAAGAGGACTTAAAATCGAGTGGTCAGCAGTCCACCTTGTTCAAGAAATTGATTTTAACTTTTTTTTCCCTTCAACGGCAAGAATCACTCGAAAATTCATATTTAATTAAAGAAATCTGCGGCTTAATAGTTTTGAACACTTCTACGAACATTGCAGGATTCACGATCATGTTCGAAAAATGGATTTTTTGGACTACTTAAAATGTCAAAACCCACCAACGCCTTATCCATGGCAGTCGTTCACCTATTTTGAGTATTTGGAGGACGTTGTCCTCTAAGGTTCGATGTGCACGTTTAGTTGAATGTCTTTAGCATAAATCGAAATCGAAGATCTAAACATGCATCTTCACTCGAATTTCATCGCAATTTAAAAAGTAATTAAATTACAATTCTAATAAGAGCCTTGAAGTCATCCCTTTGCTGTTTATTTTCAGAAAAGTCACATGCGGCCTAAACAACGTACATAATACGAATGCAAAGAAAACTGTTTGTTTTACATGTACTTTAGATCGCATAGACAATATGCTAGATTTTCTTCAAATAATTTGCACTGCCATTAATATGGATACAAGAAGTACGTGCCTGCTGAAAACCGAGTAAGATATTGGGAAAATCGCATTAACAACTTAAAACGTAAGGAATGCCGCTTAGCCTGAAATTTAATAATACACTTTGCATGTGTTCTTGTTTTAAATTGTTTTGATTTTGTTAAATCGGAAAGCAAAACACAATTAAATTTCCCCCTACACTGCATACATATTTAGACATTTATTCGTGCATAAGCTCTTCGCGCATTAACAATTCAAGTAAATAAAAGAAATATATATGTAAAAGTCATTTGACAAAGAAAATTTTCTCGCTCTTGCTTATATTATGCATCTATATTTAAATCTCTATTCAAATTTGTTTAAACCTATTACATACATAGTTTTTGTTTGGTGTGACTTTCTTAAGTACATACACATGCATTTAGATGCATTTATCTCGTCATGTACCACAAGAAATGCTTTATTGAATTTACTTGTATGCGTTTGCAGACGTCTATGAAACCACGCGCATACACACATCCATATACATATATGGATGTCTACACAAGAACTGTCTTGGATCCTATCCCAATCGTTAGAAGATAAGAATTGTTACACAATTTGTAACACATAGGTATTCGAGTCAATATGTCCGCCTTCTAATTTCCATCTTTCTGTCTTATTTCCCATCGAGAACTGAAATTTGTCATGTAAGCTCGAGTTTACGATTTTAGTTACAGGCAGTAATACAACGAGCTTGAGAAACAGTTTAGTATTACGTAAGAAAAATGAAGTAAAACGAATTACTTTGACTTCACACACTAAATAATAGCCATCAGCAATTTCTTATCGCCCTTTCTTCATACTCTTTTACCCTTTTCCCCTGATGCAATTCTCTTCAATTGCTCTTCTTCAATTGCATGAGCAAGCCGTGATTATTCCATCGAGGGATAATTTTCTTGTATTAACTTTTCAATATTTGACAAAGTATTTCTCGTCTTCATGTATATATGTATGTATATAGGTGTGCCTAAAATTTAAGAAAAATGGCTATTCAGGGGATATATGGGATATATATATTCATGGGATTCTATACGAATTAATGGAGTTTAGAAAATCAACGGGTAGGTTCACTCACCTATATTACACAACTCTCTGAAATTTACGACAAAAAAACGCAAGAGCCGAATAGAATGAGAAAATCAAATAAAATCGCTTTAATGACGCACACAATTTTGCCCAATTTTCATATCCTTCTTCACCTCAAAAGAATAACTTCCGCTTAAAATAGCTTCTTTCTTATTCAATTCTTTAAGTCTAGGGAACTAGAAAAAACTTACACCAATGCAAGGGTCGTTTGGTTCCTTATCTTAGAAAATCTAATTTTTTTTTATGTCATCGCTTTTCAGCTTCAAAGCGATCTTACAGCTGTTATGAGATCTTTATCAAAGATTTCCTTGCCAGCGGCTCTCAGATTTCCAAGATATTGTTGCACGACAAACAACTGAAAGTCTCGTTATCTTTTTCCAAACGTTACAAAGAACATAATAAAGTTAATATATATCTTCTTTCGTAGATGAATGTAAAAAGCAAAAGTGCTTAGAACACGTTGGATTGTCGTCACTGAGGCATAATATAAGATTTTCTCTGTGAATGTGGTACAAAAGCTAGCTGTGAGACTTGTTCGAATGCCCGACAATGATTGCATGAAATGCTTTTAAATATATTAAGAGACTTTGGTATGATTTCATGACTTCAAAATTATAACCATCTGCGATGTTCAACATGCATGCAAATTTGGGAAAAAAATTTTGTCTGCCGACATAAAGGCCTACAACCACCAATTTCCACAGGCAATAACGCATGGAGTATGCCTTTAATCTTATCTTAAGCATATTAACATAAACTTGAATTCACGTGAAGTTCTAGTTAAATTTTTTTAAATTTTTTACATTTTTTTTTTTGTCAATATCCAAAAAGGGCAAAAAAGTGCTTACCGCGCGACCGAAATTTTAAATGGTTCGAAAAGTCGATATTGGTAAAGTGCTTGGAATTTTTTAAAACAATTAAGGAAAACCGCCAGATTTTTTACAACATAGTTACCAACCAACCACTGAAGGCTGTCTTGCATACAAACGGAGAATTGATGGTTGTGTGCGATATGAATTAACAGTGAAACATGGATGGATCGAGTTTCCACGTGCAAAAAAAAAGAAGTTTGGAAAATTTTTGAAAAAATTGTTCAAAGGCAATGAAAAGTTATATATGTTAATATCGTACGAAAAATATCGTATTCCAAGGTGGATGCAGCTGCATAAACCAGAAGAGAGTTGAGATTGACACAGGGTAAGTTATGCTTTGAGTTCGTTGGAATTGGAAGGAAACTAACCATCATGAGCTGCTTCATCTTGAGAAAACAGTTGATTGAATTTTTTCCTGTCAACCATTAATGCCATTAAGTCTCGATATCTACGTAGACCCCCTGAATTGGTCAATAGAAAAGGCGTCGACTTATATCACGACGATGCTAAACTACAAACATCATTAATGGTTCGATGAAAATTGAAATAGGGTAGTGACAAAGTTTTAATGCGTCTATCATAAAGCCCGGGCCTTGCCACGGTCGACTATCATTGTTTGATTCGATGCCTACGAGATTCACTTCGTTTAGTTTTTCGACCTAAAATTCAAAAAGCTCTACTATGACGGCATAGCGCTTTTGCTAGAAGAATAATTTAGCCAGAGAAATAAATTCTTAGAGTAAAGACTTAAAGCACTAGCATCGCAGGCTATCGGGTTTTTGTTAAAAACTGTCCCGCATTAGAGATTCGAACCTACGACCATTGGACTTGCTAGTCAAGATTTTTTGCCTTCGGCCATCAGGCGGATTATTTCAATTGTATACCAATTTTTTTTACTTAAGCTTGTATTTAAATGAATTGACGCGTGGAAAATACATTTTATCCCAGCCCATGCAACTTGTGTTTGTAAGAAATCGCGTTGTTTCTTAATGTCCGTAGCTTTTATATATTTTTTTATATAATTTATTTTATAAATTTTATTGTATGACAGTTAGTGTACTACTCTTCAAGCCCTCTTATATGGCGATTATATCGATGGCCTCTCTTAGAAAAAATTTTAATCCATCACGTCGTGATGTCCGCCGTATTTAATTTAAAATTAATGCTCTTGTACAATGACCTAATCTACTCTGCTTATTATTATTGACTTCCATACTGAAGGCATTGTTAGGAAAAAATTAATCCGTGACGTTGTGGCATCCATTATATTTGATGTAAACTTAATGCACTAAGCTTGTCGCATTCAACTCTCCAAGCACTTTTACTTATTGATCAGATTGAAGAGACTTAAGAAAAATATAATCTGTCACTTGAGAGTGGCCGTCACGCAGAAAATTTGACTAAACCACATTGCATTGGCATCATAACTAAGGGCTCGTGGAAAATTTCACCATGATCGGAGATTCGAAAACGCTCGAAATATTGATTTAGAGTTAACCTATCAAAGCGGAAAGTCATATAACCTTTCTTTTAATTTTTTACAAGCTGACATTACAAATAGCATTATAATGCTTTTCAGACTTATTATCTCTGGCCCTAGGATTGCTTTTATCCTTCAAATGGAACCCACTTAACACCGGTGTATTAAATAAAAAAGTAACATTATCGACGCTTATAGATGTTGGTCAATTATTACTCTGTTGTGCGACTTGCCAAAAATCGCAAAGAGGACGAAATTATTTTCCACTATTGCTTCTAAGCTAAAAGCTTACCTTGCGAGAAAAAATATATGTTTGGAAACGCTCCCTTGTTTATTTATAATATTCTTTATCAAAAAAAATATAAATAAAAATACGCACACAGCCCCATAAAATACCGAAAGTACGAAAAACCCATCTGCAACGGACACAAAGATGATTGTTTAAAAGCACCACAGGGTATACATTAGACTTGTCAGTTTCCTATAAAGAATTAAACTGAAAAGATAAAAATGAGATCTCAGCGGGACAGTAACAACTTTTTTCTTATGGAAAACGTGAAGACTGAATGGAAGACGACTAAAAAAGCAAGAGCTATCCAGTGTTCGGATCCGCAAGAAATTCAACTCAAATATATTTATGGACACGAGTTTAGTTAGGTCTTTCAGTTGTACACTTCTTCTGTGTAAAAAAATGCATGTGTCGTAGAACCTAGAAAACTTCGCTGTGAAGAATACATTTGTTTATGCCTTCACCTGCATGCTGTGATCTCAAAATTTTGCTTAGAAAACTGAACTTGATCTCTAGGCTTTGCTATCACTTTCGTTAAATTAAATTTATCATCAAGTGGAACGGTTCAAGGAATTGTTCTCAAACTGCCAAGTGATATTAATTGTCTACTCTACGCCAAATATTGCTCTGTTAAATATCGTACACAAGCAAACTTGCTGTTGTGGATAAGTAAGAAATTCGGTTTCAGCCGAGCATAACAATTTTCTGATATTATTTTTCCATAAAAACTTTATTTACTTTATACATTTTCTTTACGGGATAATGAGTAACCAAACTTCGCAGCAAGGCGGATGCTTAACTTTTTCTTACATGTTTCCTTCTATATCAAGTTTACCTTAGATTTATGAGCATTTTATAATAAATTCCAATGCTGAGAATACGCACGTTAGGAAACTTAATGCGAAGGAAAAGAGAAAGGAAATATAATTCATCGGGAAAATGCTGTGAATGAACAGGAAAATTAAATGTTAATCATTTTCACTGTTAGTATTTCTAATGGAACGGCATTCCACAGCTTTCACATATATAGACGCAAAGCAAATATATTTTCAATAAATGGCGCAATTTCTACAATAAATCGCGTTGAGTTTACTATAAAAGTTGTTTTCTCTTTTCAAACTTGTTTTCCTACTACTCTACAAAAAAAAAAAATATAAATAAATGCGTACAGTGGGTGTGAAAAGCGTCTGAAGTGGGTAAACAAAACAAAAAGCCTATTGATCAAAAAGTAGTCTTCAACACAACTGCGACTGTTTGACTAAATGGTCTAACCATGGTGTTAATGTCCAACCCCAATTTGCCTCTGAAGGTCTCTAATGTTTTTACAATGACCTGTGAGCAACAAACTTTGATTTTCCGTTGATTTTGCCTTTGGCCAAAGTTAAACTGACTCGAAGCAGTTTCTCTACGATCTCTCATGTGTAAAGAAACTCTTTATACCACGATTGTGGCAGCGCTTTTCACATGAGTAAGTTGCCATAGGTCGCCTCAAACTTTTTTTGCTATTCAGTGCCTTGAGTTCTCTTTGAAACAAGACTCATGTCAAACATTTGGTTCAACATAATTAAATCTCATAATTAATATCCGAGAACTGTCGATAATTATTAAACAATATTGGCAATTAACAATTTCTAAAGGCTTTCTTTACTTGGCTCACAAGCCAACAGTTTTGGCAGACTTGAAGTTACAGCTCGTAGCCTATTGTGTATGTATGGTATGTATGGTTGCAGGTCTCAAACACCTTCTCTCTCGATTATTGTGACGGTCAGAGTTTTAACGACGGAGCAACGGCAGGCAAGACAGACGGACGGAGAAATAAAATTCACGCCACTAAGAATTCTGCTGGTAGGATATACATATATTCTGACGTAAATTCATATTTTCATGGATGTTAAAAAGAGAAGGGCAACGAGTGGTTCTATAAAAACTGAGATTTGTTTACCTTACGTACACTTACGTACTTAGGATAACTTGATATTAAAAGTAGGCGAATGTTCTGTACAACGATGAAATTAAATATTGGTCTTCTATCATCTTTAAAAAATGGTTACAACACAATTGCCTTATACGTTAGTAGGTGTTAATAGCTTACCTCTAATTATACCACCGAAGGTACTATAGACAGGCTATGTTGAATTCGTACGAATGTATGTAATACATATGTATTACAATACATTATGATAGACTTGCTTTTTATTATACCGATCGCAATCACTTTTGAATCGATCTAAACTTGTCTGCGTGTCCGTCCATCCTATTTTAACGAAATTTGTTACATTGACGAGTTTAGGCGAAACCATGAGCACTATGATGGATGGGATTAGATTATATTGCAACCACTTCCTATATAAAGCTTTATTGCCTGGAGGCAGACCCACCTTTGATGATACCGATCGATTCAGGATCACTTTCTATATGGATCTAAGTCTGATCGTCCGCCTCTC
The DNA here is from genome assembly GCA_001077435.1 of Glossina morsitans morsitans. Lineage (NCBI taxonomy): Eukaryota > Metazoa > Arthropoda > Insecta > Diptera > Glossinidae > Glossina > Glossina morsitans. Next base: position 206,955 of record CCAG010003782.1, on the reverse strand, counting down.
CATCCCGTCTTCGCATGTTCGAACTCCAATATCCAATTTTTCCGATATTTTCATAAATTTGGTACGTATGGTTTGGCTCAAGGACACACGCTAGTCAAAATAGTTCCCATCAAAGCGCTTTTCGTCGTCATATGAATAGCTGCACGTAGGGGAATGGTTTAGGATATTTAATGAAGGGCTGTATCGCGCCATATCGCATTTAATTGCCTGAAGCTTGCCATGCAAATAAATGAAAAATTGTATTAGACGAAGTAGCGTAAGGTATTTGATGACAGACCTTGCCCGATTTTAACAGTTTTAGTTGTTTATTTTAGTCAAATGCGATGGTATAGGAAATCGAAAGATTTCGCTTCAAGTTCTAATTTTGATTTTTATTGCGACGTTTAGACTTGTGACGACGAACCTTTTAGGGTCCTTACATAAACACTATGAAGTTTGCATAAATTCTACATAAATAATTTAGCATATAATTTATTTAATTTAATTAATCACATGCAGGCTTTTATTTGGCAAATATATTCCTCTTTAAAATGCGTCTTACAAATATAGAAAACTTCTGTCCTTCTGTGGTTGGTTACTTGAAAAGCAGTCGTCCTCCTAAGCCCGGTTTGAAATAAATTTCTATGCCTTTTATATTTTACGTGCCACAGATTACAGTACGTATAGTATATTGCAAGTCATGTATGTAAAGGGACTCATCCTCTTAATGCATCTCGTTTAGTTTTATACTCAAATCTTTACTATAAATTACTTTCAATTATTTTACACTACATCTTGAGTATTGTTTTATTCGGAACAGTAATTATAAAAAACAAATAAAATAAATTGGAGGAAAAAAGGAATTAAGAAAAGGTTCAAAGAAGAAGGAGAAATATTACACTTAAGATTTTTTTTCTTACTTTTTTTTTTTTTTTGGCTTAAAGGACCAGAGGCAAAAATCACATGCCAAACTTATTGTTCAAATCGTTTGTGCTTAGAGAGTTTTCTTTACTCGACTTTTGACCTGTATACCGATAGTGCATAAGTGGTGATGTAGTTGAGGGTTCGCTTAATGCGACAAGAAAAGCACACAAAGATTACGTTAGACTTGTGCAAACACACAAAGTGATAATTACATTCAGATGGAAGAAACCGACTGCATAAAGGTGCCCTCGAACTTAACTACTGAGATTTTGTTTGCAGAGGCATGCAACATACAACTGCACTGTTAACATTTATGCAATCCAATGTAGATGGGCGAACAAGCAAGCAGGCAAACGAAAGTAAATGTTCTTCGAGCTTTCATTTTTCCTTACCTTTTCCGCTGACAGTTAGCTGTGCATTCAAGTTACTTTAAATTACGTTGATAACGTTTATGTATGTGAATCTGTTGAAAGCTCTTAGTTTTTTAAGGCCGGGGAATATAAATTCATTAGTGATTTTCTTGGTTGCTAGTTGTCAGAGGTTTAATCTTTAACACAAGATGTGTTAAATTTAATTAAATATTAGAGTGTTTAATGGGATTGGATTAGTTGAAGGCCATCAGTAGAAAGGTTTGCATAAGATGTCAGATGACATGAAACAATTACTTAAAAAATATTTCTCATTTAATTTAGAAATAGAAGCTTTAACAATCTATATATATATATATATATATATATATATATATACAAATATAATATTTGTGTTTACACTGCTTTATTTATTATTTAGAATGATATAAAAAAGTTAAGGCTTTCGAGGCAACAACTTGACTAGCGTTGCCTTATCTTTGCAATTAATACCACATTGACTATCCAATCGTTTTCATTATGAATTCAAATACTAATGAAAGTGGGAAAGCGAAATCTATTCATGGGATCAAATATTCATAAGAAAGCAAGTAAAAATATTCTACACGTGCAAGACCAACCATTTAATACCTTATACCGTTTCATTTAATACAAATCTTTATTTGTATTGGTGACAAAATACCAAAAATTATACTCTCTTTTCATGTAATCAGGTAGAAATTAACTTTTATTTTTCTGTTTCTTACCATTATCCAGCTATTATGAATAGGCCATAAAATGGTACGATCTAATCCATTTTCCTCGGCATCGGCATTTGATACATCAGTGTATCAAATTCGGTCAAAACTTCTCAAAAATTACAAATTGACGATTTAGGTATAGAAATACATCGAGAGACTGGCGGACAGATAGACGGACAGAGAGGTGGATAAAGAGGTGGGTACATAAATTTTCTTAAAGCTATCCACAAAAGATTATTCTGATTGGTATAATAAATGTTGGATTATTTTGATTGGTACAGCTAAAGTTGGGTCAATCTTAAGTGCTCTTTGGTTTTACATCCGCACATCCTTCAAACAATGAAAGTATGATTTTCAAACTCTGCTTAACGACTTTAATGAGAAGAAGGTTGGGAAGGAAATTTAAAATTATTGGCTTACCGACACGTAACAAAAATTTTTGTTAAAAAAAACGGAGATGCGTTCAGTTTACGCTCCATTTCGCGCTTTTGCTCTGACCAATTTGGCCCAATTCCAAGCTGCATGCAGAAACTTTCAACGTTTCTACCAAGTTTGAAGTCGATATCTTCATTTTTGCGACCACGCGGACACATAGAGGGAGGGACATGGCTAAATCAACTCAGAGTTTCACGTTCATTAAGAATATATATACTTTATAGAGTCTCTGAAGCTTTCTTTTGGCTGCCTATATTTTGCAAAAAAACAAAATGAGTGTGCCCCCATCTTATAGTGGTGGGTATAAGAAAGAAAGAAAAAACAAAAGGAACAAAAAATTCATGTATAATTAATTTTTATAATTAAATAGCAGAAAAAGAAAGAAAAAAAAACATGTGCACATCTAGCACACCCGCAGTCAGTGTAAATCCGAGTTGTGAGTAAGCTCGTAGGCTGTCACAAACATGCAAGAAAAAATAATGGAAAAATGTGATTTCATTTTTGAATCGCAGGAAGATATCAAGATTGGAAGTTAATTTAGACAATAGGCAAAGTGCATGTTTAGGAAAACGGATTCGAGAATATTTAAAGAATCGGATACGGGATGAAGTGTTATTGCTCCATTTCACTTTAGTCACACATGCTTTGCTTATTTATTGCAATAGTTTATGTGAATAATGTAACAGTAACACTAGCACAATTTGGTATAAGTCTAGCTATAACCTAAACCCAATTAACCGAGAATCTAGGTTAAGGTAAACTTAGCAATAACCTAACTTGCAACTACATACGCTATGACATGGTAATCAGTCGTTGATAATAACGTAAGTCAACAGTCGGTTATTGCTAAGAGAGCTTGCAAAATAGACACCGTCTCATAATAAAGAGCCTACCAACATCAGATTAATAACAAAAATAAAATCCGAGTTCGACCGCGTGACGACCGCCACAGGACTTACGGTAAGACCTGGCGACTAGTAAGTTTGTCAGTACAAACTACCACTTACCGCCAGTGCAAGCACTATGAAGAAGTATGAGCTTTGGTAGCAATACAGCGAATATTTTAAAACTTTTCTAAACAAAAAAATAATTTGAATCGAAAGCAACAAACCAAGTGGAACCGTTCTGAAATTAAATAAATTAAAAACAAATCGAATCAAATTAAAGTGCAAGTACTGTTAAGCTAACGAAGAAAACTCATGTAAACGCTAGTAAATGTTTATGAATTACTGAAAGTCAGCTATCAAAGAAAAGAAGAAAGTAAGAAAGGATTATGAAAAGAAAACGAAGTAGGATGATATTCTATATTAAAGCATACACATAGAAATGTCATAAAAATAAAGGGAGATCCTAAACAGACCGTATCAAGCATGTATTTGTGCTGAAGAAAAACCAAGAGAAGCAAGCTACGAAAATTATATTCGGTTTTGACTGAATTTTTTATACCCACCACCGTTATCCTATTTTTGCAGAATAGTTTTGTTGGAACTTATATCGCGTATTTGTTGTAGTTTATGAGCAACAAGCAAGAGAGAGGGAAAGCAAAAGTGTTTACTATTTGTGTTACAAAGACGTGTGTGCGCATTCTTTGCAAAGTGACGGCCATTTTCAAATTCCTTCGCAAGTTCGTAGGCGATAGTCATCATTTTTGCGAACGGGAGAATGTTCACCACGGATACTACCCAGTTGCGTAGGCAGACTGATGGACAGATAGGCATGCTTAGGTGCATTCCGAATTTCAAAGTGGCTTTATTGACTTTTTGAAACTCGCTTCTGCGCTTTATAAAGGTATTGAAAACACGATAACAGAAACCATTGCACTAATAAAAAGCAAAATATAATCATGAAATTTTTAACACCAACCACAGCAAAGAACATTCATCTGAAAATTTTACCACAAGACCCTACCAATGTCACATCTGTCAACAAATAGGGCATTAATCCAACAACCACCATATGAAATATGGAAGCGTTCCGACAGACTATATCGAATTCCCAGCTCTTTTCGATACTGGAGATAATATAAATCTTATGAACTAAGGCCTTTTATAAAATGGACTGAAACACAGGATCTAAGAGAAGCAGGGTCAGGACAACTTCCAAGAATAGGATGAGCCTCCATTGACGCTATTAAATTGAAAATTAAATTGCACTTAGTAAACGGCAAAGACATAAGACATGCAGGAAACGAACTGCCACAGCACGTAGGAATAATAATAAAAGTAGAACGTATTAAATTCAAGCCCCAAGATGACGATAAGCAAACCATATCATTAGAAAAATTTTGTAGTATCCCTTCCAGTAAAGACGAAGAGAAGAAGGACTTAGTAAAGTTTGAAGGAATTTGCGGAATCAAAGAAGGAAATTAATCTACCGAACAAAATAGTATTAAAGAAAAATCGAAAAGGGGAGGAAAAAGGAAATGAAAGATGAAAAAGAAAACAATTTAAAAAAGAAGTCTCAACATACGCTTCAATTAACAAAAAAACATAAAAACATATCCATCCTTCCCTCGATATCAACACCACGCGAAAACCAGAGAATTTACATATTTCGCCCAAACCTTCATAGTAAAGGTTGTGAACTTCGCTACTTGATCAGACAGATCATACCAATTGTCTCACAAACACAAAAAATATATTTTTCACGATCAAATTGTTACGTCCCATTGAAATTCTGATTGAAAAGAGACAAAATTAATGGTGATAAGAACACGATAATATAAACCTATATATAGAAAGAAGAAGAATTAGAAAATTGAAAAAATGAAGAGATAAGGAAAGGAAAGTAAAAGCAACAACGCAAAAATGCCAAGATGACAGTATGAACATTAAAAGGGGTAATAGGCAGGACTTAGTGCAGGATATAAAAAAACATGACTATTCACAACAGGCATATATGAATATATGAATAATAGAATAATGGAATGGGAAAATGTGAAGTTATAAAACGAAATATGAATAGTAAAATGAGAAAGATAAAGAAAATAAGAAAACAAAAAGATATATGACATGTAATGGATATCGAAAATATTAATGTGAGAGCATTAACGGTAAATAAATAAAAACCCAATCAAGTAAATATTTATTAACATTTAAGTAAAAAAATTATCAGCAGATATTATAAATTAAACTGTGGCCGGTTTACGGTTCTTGTTATCGAGCTATCGTACGATACGAAAGACAATAAAGATACGATCGCGTTTTGGATTGATGGCACCCAACAGCTGCCGTGTCAAGCTGGGTTTCTCGTTCGATCTATCTACAAAGGAATATCTATAATATCACCAATGTGTATGTAATAAAGTAATCGAAAGAAGAGGAAGAAAATGAAATAAATAAACAAACCAAATACAATATTAGGGAAGAAATTGAGGGAAAACAGAATCTATTCAAGAAAAATATAAAAGAAAGTTAAACTGTAGTAAGCACATATACATGCACATCAAGCACTAATATAACTTCACAAGACATGACCACAGTATTCTTTCATATTATACCAATCGCAACCCCACAGGTCTGCGGGCAGAAGCAACTGCGAATGCTGATGAGTCTTATGAACATCAAAAGCAGAGTGTTCTCCTCGCCACCACGAGCATACACAGAAGAATTGTACAACGAACAAGAGGTATTTTGAAGGGAAGGCGGAAAGTTTTAGATAATGGAAACAGGGGCCGTTATTGCTCTAAGCAAATTTGAAAGGTTTGTGAACGTGTGTGTTGTTTTACACAAGGTTTGTCTTCTTCATCCGTGGGAACTTTACGTCGAGAGCCTTGACAACCACTTTAGGAAGATTGGCAAAAAAATTAGAAATAGTTTAATAAACTGATGAAGTAATTGTTTATTTAAATTGTCAACATCTGTTTTCTTATCGGCCAACTTGATTTATATAACTTCTATTCCATGTTGTATTCCTCTTTCTCCACTTGATGCTTTTCCTCATTCATTTTGCATTTTTTCATCTAATATTTTCAACGACCATCGTTCTGTGATGGAAATTCTTTTATACCCTTTCGTATGTTAAGACAGCAACAGGTATAAGCATTGAAAGTAATTATTGAATTTTAATGTATTAGTTTTTCCGACATTTTGAAATTTTCGAAATTAAGTAATATCTCTATGACCAGATATGTGGTTTCGTAGCTATATTTTACTTTATTTTCCTTTTGAACATGAAGTTCGATAGTTGCTTTGCTTTCCAGCTAAAGTATGACATTTTACTTTCGATATTGAGCAAACACTCATACGCTAACGAGTACCATCAACCCAAATTGCAAATTCGGTATAGAGTTTCGTCGATAACGACAACCATCAACCAACCCCTAAATTACTTAGTTATGTGTAATGTAGAAAATAAATAAGAAAGAGAATTGTAAATTAAATAAAGCATTCTTCCGAAGAAGGAAGACGTAAAATTATTGCTCCACTTTACTTTATTCCAATTGATTAATTTGAAGGTGACACTACTCTACTTCATTTTGTTTATGCATGCATTTTGCATATCTAGTGCATGTAGTAGTTTAAGTCAGTAATGTTGTGATAGCTATAACCTAATTTAATACAACTCCTTATACTCCACTCTGTTAGCTGTCACCTAAACCCAATTAACCGTTAATCTAGTTTAAGTTAACCTTAAAAACAACCTAGTTTGGGATCATATATACTATAAAATATTATGAATGTAATAAGAAGTTTTAGTTATTCTAAGTCGCTCATCAATGACAATAAACCAATGGTCGATTATTTTTTATTATTACTAAGAAAGCCTGCTATGTAATAAAGATCAACAAAAGTTAGTGAACTAAAATAAAATCCGACTTTTACTACATAAAATTAAATTATATAAATTTCATGCAACTGAAGTTCAGAGAGAAACGATATTACAAGCGATATCGGGCGATTGATAGTACCGTTTATTAGTTTCATTAAGGAAGAAACGCCAAGGATACATCTACGTTTCTCAAGTGACTGTGAGGCTAACATGAGCAAACTATTTTCATAAGGAGGCCCAATCCAAATTCCTAAGGGTAGAAAGCGGGAATTGCTTTTGAATGGATTCTATTTAATCCATATTTAGCGCTCGTGGGCGGGAAACCATGCGGCAGAGATTTGTTCATGTGTTGGTATCACTAAACTCGTATAGCCTTTTCGTAAGGTAAGGCTTTTTGGATGACACCATGTGCTGGCCTGGGTTTAATTGAGAAGAGCTCAATGTGCAGTTTAAAATGCGTCTTCGGTCGAATAAAACTCCTGAATCCATGGACGAATCTACATTTCCCAACATTCGTGAATCGATAGAGTAATCAATGGTGACTGAAGTCCTCCTTGAGAATGAAAGCTTTTTACATGTTTTATTTTATAATCTAAAAACATATAGTGAGCACCATGTAACCAAGTTATCTAAGTCAGATTGAAAGAGGTATGAGTGCGATTCCAAGCTAAAGAAAGAAAACAGTTTAACATCCTCAGCGTCCACTGAAGATATGATTGGTTGTTGTATAGGATAAACAGTGGCCTAAGTGGCAAATCGAGCAAAAAACGACAATCATAAGTGTTCTGGAATCCTCAGGAGGCACATGGTGTAAATCATGCTTTTACAGCGCACTCGTCTTTGTAAAAAACTAAACATTGTGCAGCCTTTTTTTTCAAGATTTTGAAAACGAAACGAAAGTTACAATATTTCTTGACAGTCCTTGCCAAATGGAGAGAATGCTGTATCGCTTTTAAAGCGTAAAAAACCCCAGGGCTCCGACAAGATACTAGAGCAGTAATGGCTCTGCCTAAGAAGTTTGTTGGTTTATTGGCGTTTGTGTTGAACTGATTATGATGCGTAAACTTGATAAAGCAGAAAATTACATCAAACTTTATAATATAAGTGTCGTTGAAACACTCCTGCTGCGAAGATTAATATTAAAAAAAAGATTGGTTTCCATTTTGGATTTCGCCATAAGCATGGGATCGTTAAAGAAGTAAGAAATGCGTTAGAAACTAAACAACACTGTTCAGCAGTGTTCTTGGACGTTAAACAAGCTTTTAATAGAGTTTGACATCCAAAAATGTTTTTAAATTTGAAATTGAACTCTCCACACACGCACCATTCCATCTAGCTCCTCGTTCTTCTTTGCAAAGTCGCTCCTTCCTTGTTAAAGTAAACAACAAAATAATGAACGCATGGGATGTCATGCGATAATGCGAGCTCTTCACAAAGTAATATATTGGCCCTCAACGAAAGTAAAGACGAAGTTCCAAACTTTGTTTAAATGCAACTTAATAAAGTCTCCACATAGCTAAAGAAATGAATCGTATGCGAATATCTTGCAAAAAAAAGGCAACAGCTCTGCATTATTTCTTAGCGTATTAGTTATCTTAACACGCGCCTATATTCAAGATTGACGTAGGGAAGTCACGTACAAGCAAAAAGCGCGTTTGGAAATGAAAAGAAAACATATATACTGTTTGATTGATTAGAGACCCCAGTTAAGATTTGAAAGTAATGTGGGGTTAAACAAAACACTTCCGAAACCCGTTTAGAAATAAGGCACAAAACTTTGTTGCACTGCGAGCAACTCCAAGATTCAGCGCTGGCACTCTAAGACTCTAACATACTTCATAGTTTATAACTAACTCATAAATATATTGACGAAGACTTATGCGTTCCCAAAATGAAAGAAAAAATTTTCAATTTCAATTCTCGATATCTTGACCGCCTTAGTTGCCATTGTAGCGTGTTCGCAGTAGATTCGCTATACCTTAATGAAGAAATGAAAAAATACAATATCTTAGGCTTACCTTGTAGCAAATAAACCTAAACATGAATATTTTATTAAATCGTTGTAAGTAAGCAATTCTCTCGACTATGATAAGATTGAGTAAATTCTTCAAATAAATGTACAAACATTACTATACATATAATTGTAATATTTTACTCGTTGGAGATTAAAACTCATGTAAAAATTTATTGTTGCCGCAGTTGTTTATATAAAGAAATTTTTTAAATAACTTCTATTTAGGTGAACTAAATTCTAACCGTTTCTTTTATGTGAGTGGACATTAAAAGCTAGAAGTCCTTAAGATTTGAATATGTAGGAAATTAATTCTTGCGAAACGTGTTCTCCAAGTCACCCATACCCACGGAATTGTTAAGAAAAATTCCAAAGCAATCGTCTGTACTGTTAAGAAAAAGTTAATCCACCATGTTGTGACGTCAACCGCACTTAGTTTAGAATTAACACACACCTGCTTTCATTCCGCTTTCCAAGCCCCTTATTGAACGGATTTCAAAAAAGAAAGATCGTTGGCCACTTTGTAGCCGCCGCCATTCTGACTGTACCACATTACACTGTCACTGTAACTAAAGGTTTGGTCAAAATTTCAACATGATCGGCCATTCCGAAGCGACGGAAGTATCCACCAACAGCTTCCCAACTAAATTTCATTGTCAACGTGACTAAAAGTGTGTGAATAATTTCCTCCAGACCTTTCAAAGTAACCGAAATGTCAATTAAAAAAAGTTTCTCTGTTTGAAATACAAGTTAAATAAAAGCTCATAATATGTTTGGATTTTGATCAAAGAGATTGTAATAAATTCCCAATAAAAACTGTGTGTCAGTGTGTTTGTAAATGTACACCTATTACCGACAGATGTCATTTTCAGCGACAACAAGTAGCTTATATTATCTTGATCAGTATAAAATTCTGAATCAATCGATAAATAGATTTTTAGAATTCCATTCCAATCGCTCGGTTCTATGAATTAATATAAATAAATGGAAAAGGTAACGGCTTTGCGAAACTCTTACTCCGGTCTTTAATATTATTATTATTATTTATTTTTTTTTATTGGATTTGGGACGTGTACGTCGTAATTCCTAGTTATTAGGATTAACGATTATCGTTATCGTTAATTATACAAAATCTATAAATATACACGTATATATATCTATACATATATATATATATACGTAATGTATTGATTTTATTATTTTATTGCACGGATAGATTCATGAAAAATGTGCTCTGGGATCATTTTTGTTTACTTGAAAATAATTCTACCGATTATCTTCACCTATTTGCTTGCGTTGCTTTTCATATGTTTATATGCATATGTATAAATATATATGTGAATTTATTCACATCTATATGAATAGAAGAGGAACTTATGTCTAACAAGGATGTTAGACATAAAAAATTGAAAACATTGAATATCAAGCACCAGCAACTCTTTTCCAAGCAATACATGCATATAAATATATATATATATTCATATATATATATATACATCTATATATGTATGTGAAACCTCTTGTAGGTTCTCCTACCATTTATAATGGGAACTAACATGGCAACAGGTCTCGATTATCTAAACGTAAGTAAATTTCCATCTTTGTATTGTGAGTGTGAGTGTTATGAATATCTCTGACTGCTAATATGTCCGGGGCAGTAGCAGGAAGCATTTATGTTTCCTTATAAAACGAAACGAATAGGTAGTTGATACCAGATGTATGTATATATGTATATTATATATGCACACACACACACACACACACACAGACATTTGTATTATATATGCGAGTCCCGTATGTACAACTCTTACATTTAGCACAAATTCCAAGTTAAAGTGAACGATCAACCGGTTTCATACCAACACAGCTTAGAAACAATTTAAGTTTTAGTTATGTATACAAGTGCTTAGAGAGACATAAATGCGCACACATAGAGCCTGCATGCATGCAGGTGAACTAGTGCATGATTGCATGCTTGCTCATTCTTTAGCTAGATAAACTACGATGAATACTACTACTAACTTACGTTATTACGTAATTTAAATGCATACAAAGGAGTCGGTTTCAACAATTTAATTTTATTTAACTGATGGGATTTCCAAAGTGTCAAATGTTTGTTAGTTGCACAAAGTTGCACACTCACCCACATATGCTTATTTTCAACTTCTGCTTCTTCTCCTTCTTCTTCTTATTCTTCTTTCTTTGACTATCGGTAAAGAGAAAGCATAGTGAGTAAGTAACCTTGTTCAGTAATCATGCAAATCTACATAAATATTATTCATTAAATTTCTCCTTTATGCCATTTGGAGAGATAAGTAAATAGACGATTGACTGCAAGAATTTTGCAATTGTCTACATTCTACAATTTCAAACTCATAAACAGACCTTAATGGTTGATGGGTATTAATAGTAATTTTTATAAGAATACAATGAAATAATTTTTTAAAATTATTTTTCATATAATTTAAGCGAAATTTTTAAAAATTTTTTAATTAAGTACACAAATCAAAATTTCATCTTATTTATGAACTTTATTTATATTTAATATTTTGAAAAAAGATATATTTAATCGAAAAATCAAAAAGACTAACTGTGTGCATATGACATTTTGAAAAACAAATCATTAATCATCTGCACAAAGCAATGGAGATTGCATTTAATTTTCCGACTGTCTTATACTGAAGGGGGAACACCAAAATGTAATTTTTTTTTTTTTAAAACACTGCTATATACATGCACACACATGTGCTTGTCGCCCCTTTTAACTAAAGCATTTGAATTCACTTTTGAGAGATGCCTTAGTGAAATCATGCAGTAGAAGCAAATTTCAAAAAACTTCAGAATGGAAAGTAATGTTAGTCGACAGTAGAATATGCGGGAAGAGATTCATCACCTGAATGATATATATTCCATGAAAATTCGGACTCTTTCCAGTGTCCCAAAAAGCTTCCTTTTCTCCGCGACTTGCCTAGAAACACTTTTGGTAAGCGCTTATAAAACTCCGAGCGTAGCTTCGTCGAGACATGGAGCTGATCATCCGCCGAGAGACGCGAAATATACGGAGAAAATTTTGATATAAATTATGAATTCGTGTTACGGTTCCATCTTTGACAAATCGCGGCAAAAGTGACGACGTCTAACAAAAAATCTTGGAGGAAAGAGCATAAGAAACAATAATTAAAGAAAGAAGGGCGTTTTTATAGTGGCGGTGAAATAGACTAATTATAAAAGGTAATGAAAAATTTCTTGTAACAAACCGCATATCTAAAACACATTTCAAAACTTTAACACAAACAGTTTACGCCCATCACTTTTCTTCAAGACAACACGCAACGTGACTCCACCCCTTAGGACCTTGGGATAACATGAGTGCTTAGGACATTTTCGATGAATGAAGCAGGCTACCATTTTAGTCGCTCTGAAACCTCTTCATTCAAATAATTGAAAATCGAAAAAAATTCAATATTAAAATCCCCCCGGCTCTCCCTCTCTACTTCAGTGCTGTATTATATAAAGAAATATAGGTTAATAACTTTTTTTTTTGAGATTCAAAAATGACTTGTGTCGACGTCTCTAGTGTTGCCACTTTTTAATATTTTCAATATTATTTTTCTTTTTTTTTTTTTTATCTTTATATTATTACTTCACCGCCTTCTCTTCCATCCAAAAAAAAAAGAAGAAAAATGTTAGAAAAATAGCTTTTTTTAAGCCGTTGCAGGGGCTTTCACTACACTTGCAAAGCATGCAAATACTTGCTTGCCATATGTAAGTAGACTTTCTTCGACTTCTGTTGCTTAACTTTTGTACCATTGGGGTAGTTACGCCCTTCGTATAATGAGAGAAACTGCTTGCATAGATATTTCAATCGTTTTCCGTAGAAAGCTAAGTGTATTGGAAGCCGTCAGCTTATTTAGTGTATGTGAAGCCCGAATGTCCTTGGAAAAATTTTCTAATGATTATTAAATTGGGTCAGACTTTCTCTGTCGCTGTGTTGTAATGCGCAATATATTGATCGATTGGGCTGCGTAATGCAGTGTTATCTTTCAAAAAGGTATCAAATTGATCACATTAATCGTGTGGATAAATCACTATATCAAATATCGTAGATTTAGGAAAGAACGAGTGCTCAACAGCCTTGCGAAAAGTACAACACGACTTTAATGTGTGAATGTTATGTGTAACGGAACTTAACAAAGCACACGATACATATTTATACACTAACCCAATGACATACGGTTTACACATTTACGCCAGTTGAAAAGAAATAGTGGCAAGCATTGCTTTCGTAACAATTTCAACTACCCTTCTACTACTCCTTTTGTCAACTAAGTGCATTCTACGCGATATACACATAAATGGCCACAGAAACCTTTTAACTGCGGCGGGAAAACTTGTTCAAATAAACGCTTACCTACAACGAATTTTTATATTCCATGTATGTATGTATATATATGATATGGAATGTGTTACACATTTATGTATGTGAATAAGTAAAAGTAATCACACATTTTCAACTTGTGGTTTGACCTCAAAAGTAATATGAATTTATTTTATTTATTTCAATGTTTTTTTTTTATTTATTTTTTTTTTATTTTTTTGACATAAATCACAACGAAAAAATGGTGACTCTTCATCAAAACACCAAAACTTTTTTAAGTGAGAAACAAAAAAAAAGGTAGAAGGAAAACGTAAAAGAATAGCTCTCGGTTACGAAACAGCTTTTTTTGCAGCAACATTACTGTTATGATGGAGAACATTTTCATTCAAGTTTTAGTTTTTTTAGGCTATCTTGAAGTTACTCGTAGGCGGTTCAAACCTTTATCCCCCGAATTCAACAAAAAAAAATATATCTATATATTTGAGAACGTTGGGGATGCGAATAGCAAAAAAAATTAAAGATCCGACAAACAGACGCGGTCACGCTGTTTAATTCGAATCGTGCCAACAAGCAAAAGTTTGTACATTGGTTCAAGTGTCTGAAGTCTCTAGCGGTTGTAATGCGAACAGAATATCAAACTTAGTATACTTGCAACTTCCTGGGCTGAGACAAATGTACACATATGCTTGGAAAAAAATATGTATTCATAAAAACACGAAAACTAACCCATAGAGGCTTACACATACACTGCTGTGCATGTTATTTGCAAAAGTCCGGGAAAACCAGTTGGGCAAATGTCATAAATCACAGTCCAATAATTGTGACACTTATGTCACTCACTCACTCACTGTTGCAAACACTTGATTTTTATTATGAAGTGAAAAATTTCGTTCTGTAGGTACGATTTTTTCGTGTTGACCAAACGCTAACCAGAAAAGCTACACTTTCGCTAACCTTTTTGCTAAGCTTGTGAAATGTCAATTTAAATTAATATAAGTTTTTTTAAAGACTTTCTTCTTTTTATTTTCTGCAATCGTGTTCGTTCTTTCTCTCTTTTTTCACTTCCTCTTCTAGTTTACAAAATATTTTTGTTGCTTTGTTTTTTTTTTTTTTTATTTTTCGTATGATATTCAACAAGCGAAACTTTAGCTAAAAATTAATTTTTTTACGTCGCTTGTATGTATGCATAGACAAATGTGGATGTTTTTAAGAGAGAGAGAGAGAGAGAGAGAGAGAGAGAAATATTTTTTATGAAAGAGTTAAGTTGAAGTGTAAAATCTACACGACTGTTACATAAAGTTTGGACACCTTTTCAATGGTCTGCCTGGATACCTTTCACAATATGTCCAAATATAAGTATGTGCACTTATGCATTTGCGAGTTGTTAAGACAGATTCGCATCAATAAAATAAAACAAAACTTAGCAAGCATTCAACAACAGAACAAAGGAACGGTTCGTGGTGTTTCCTTCAATTGAGGACTTCAGAGCTTTGCTACTTCGGACATACTAACACTATCATCAGCCATGTTGTAACGCATATGAAAGATGACCAATTATTGCAAAGAAAGAGCAAAGTCGATCATTAAATATCCTAAATCCCTTAAATTTTTTTGTCAGACGAGAGATGGCCTTTTCTAAGAATTCTTATATAGAGTGGGGTGCAGTAAATAGTCCTCGGTGCTAAAAATGTTGTAGAATTCATTTGTTATGAAACATTCTTCATCCTAAAATATTAAAACCATATTTTTCGTAAAAACGATCATATGGGTAGGGGCTTAAAAGATTTTCTCATCCTATTCAAATTTTTCATAAGAACTTTACAGATCGAAATATGGTTACTCAGCCATTTCTATGGAGGCGTTATATGGCGAGCGATTGTAAAACTGATCCGAACCTATACATTTCTAATAGGCTTTACCCTGGAGCCAAAACAAACGTAAAGGTGTGCAGATGACATACAACAGACACACAGCCAGGCGAAACCGATTCAGAAAACGATACTAAACTTTTATTCAAATGATCTAAAAGTCCCAGGCGTTTTTATGTGACTGTAAGGTAATGTTTGATCCGAGCAATTTTCAATAGCCTTCGCAATTCACGTCCAGTACCAAATTTCATAAAAATATCTCTAAAACTATGACCTCCGTAGCTTGCACACTACAGAACAACACATGTAGGCGGACAGACAAGCTTAGATCGTACCAAATTTCATAAAAATATCTCTAAAACTATGACCTACGTAGCTTGCACACTAGAGAACAACGCATGTAGACGGACAGACAAGCTTAGATCGATGCAGAAAGGCAGTTCAAATTGATCGATAAAATAAAAAGTGGGTGCATCTCAAGTTAGTCATGGTTTTGCATACATCCGCTCAAACTTAATGCACCCTTGTACCACAGTAGTTGGTGGGGTATAATTAGAACTTAGGTTTTTTTGCGCAGCTTTTAAAAGGACAAAGAGAAAACGCACAGCCAATACGACAGATACTATTGCGACGGATATGGCATCTATCTACGCTGCTTTTGCAGTGAGCAAATTTTTATTTAATTGGGAACAGACCGTCTGTTTAGTTTTAGCATTAATTTAAAATGTTTGAAAAAATATTTTTTTAGGGAGAGTTCGTCAAATTAAATTCAAAAATTTTAAAGTAAATTTACGTTGCGTTTACGTATCCAATATAGGTCAGCTGTAAAATTTTCCCTGGAATTATAACAAAAAAATGTTACACTCATTGTTCGTTCATATTACAAACGTTTGCTGAAGAGTTTGTTTTATTTTTATTATTTTTTTTTTTTTTATATATGCACGTGTAACTTACATACCTCATAGGGTGAAAAAAGGAGCAAAATAAATTCAGTTTAAACCGACTTGCGGTTTTCCACCGCCACACCAACAATAAAAGCACAAATTTAAAGCGATCAAATGACGCGACTTTGATAATTCACTCGGCACACGTGTTAATATCCTTGAAGAATAACCTTCCAATGATGGCTCGTTTGAGATGTAACTTCAGTTAAAATCAAACTGCATTAGGAACCTATCAAATTTCTATTTGTGTGATAAACGAAAACTAAAATAATAGCATCAAACGCCTTAACGGATTTACGAGGACAACTTTACGAGACAATTGAAAAAATCAAAGCTTATTGAAAATTTTTATTTCATAAAAAAAGTTATATACATATATATTTATAGCAGTACTTTTGTTTTTTGTTACATGAAAAATGTGTTTTATGTAACATTATCACTGAATGTGCACGTGGCATAGAGCCGGAGAGAGGAAGCGCGAATTTTTGTCAGTTATAATGGAATTTCCAAATTTCATAGGGAATGCCTCTAGTTGATCTGTAAAAAATTATTGGCTAATTCGAAACGGTGTCACAAGTAACTCAACTCTTTGTGCATATGTGTATGTTCAAAACTTATTTTAGGATTAAATTTAAATTTTTAATTGCAAGAGTTGAAAAATAATACACATTACCTACGAATGTACAGAGTTGTTATATTTGCAGATGGGAATTTAAAAGTAATCTTTCTTTGCAAAAAAAAAAAGTTTAATATTCTCAAGTCATTAATTGCTTGAAACAAAGCATATTTCATTCGTTATAAAATGCTTAAGCCGTTTAACTTGAATGAGCTCTCAGTCCACTTTTTACAAAAATCTATTTAATTACCTTAACATTTTGACTTACTTATCTTCTTATCTACTTAGAATGAGCTGATTAACGGAATTATAAATTATGTCTCACTTTACGAATTCTAAACGATTATAGGGAATATTACGTAAAAGGTTGTTACGAAGAAGAAGCTTTTTACTTTATTATAACTGTGTAAATTTCGTATAGCTCCTAGATGAACGATGAACGAATATTTCAATGTCCAGGTCAGTAAGTCCCGAGACTAACACATAGAAGAAACGGCATTATCTTCATCGCACACCTGTGATTGCTTTACGAATTATAGCGATTTTAGTGACACTACTCTCACTGTTAGTTTCAAGCAGTGGACAAATCCACATTTCATGTGCTCTTTGCTGGGAAATATTTCCATTCACGTTCAGCACTAGCTTCTCCTTCGAAAACAGCAACATTTTCTAAACTTAGACATGGGTTCTGATCTCAGCAGACGTCACAAAAGAAGTGATGATAACAGAAAACATAAAAGAAAAACAAAATCCTGAAGAATATTCTCGATGAAAGAAAGTTTATGTTGCAGGAGATAAGTAACATCTCCATTATTTTGAAGGGGCATTGTGTTCACTATTTCGCATCAACGAACGTGGAAAAGCTGTTCTCGTAATAGATACTACGTTCGCTTACAATCGAGCAAACATTTGAAGGTGTCACTGACCCGCACTAAACAATATTCAACAACGAATCAAATATTACTTTAATCGAAACGATATTCAACAGATTGAAAAGAACCTTACGTCTGAGTCGTGCAAATCAGGAGAGAACGCAACAGGAATGTTATATTCTCCTATATTTTGGCACATGCATGGCATCCTATCAATCGACTACTTTAAAAAAGGAAGTAGGGTTCAAAAATGTTTACAAAAAATAACGAAGAAAAATGAAGAAGAAAGTGCTTTCTCACTAAGCGCCGTGTTATAAACCGATTGCACAAATGAGTAGCGACCTAAAGTTCGAGTTGCTGCCATGCCCCCTGGTCAGCAGGAATTAATAACTGTTTGCAAATCTCAAAACGATGCTCTAGAGAAAATTTCCAATAAATTATTAGAGATTATTACGGCAACTGAAGCGTACTGCGAGATGCTTGGCAAGTCGTCGTTTAACAATTGCATTGCAATGTTGAAGGGGGTTTGAATTAATTGTAACACTTTGGAGGGAGGAGAGTGTGGTCATGTGTAATTTAGCACTTTTCCAAAAAAAAAAAAAAAAAAAAAATAAGTTTTTCTTTAATTAGTCCGGGAAAATTTTAATTAATACATTATATGATTTTCATATAATACATCTGCACAAACAAGCCAGTAATTCGAAAAATAAATTCATACCAAAAAAGAAAGCAAAACCTTCGGACAGACTAACTATTACTAACGGAGAAAGAGTTAGTGGCTTAGAAATATGCGGGATGTGATTTCTAAAAGAGTGGATCCTATAAAATGATTTACAAGAAGACGAATAAATGGTGATGCAAAGCTTTAAACATGTCACCGCGTCAATGGAGACGATCAATATTTCATTTGATAGGAAAGTACGAAAGGACGGGGGCTATCTCTGCACTAATCATTTAATCGATTCATTAGATCATTTATTGTGCATCAGAATTATTTTACATTCCTTTCTATTCTACGCGTACATTAGAACGAAAAGAAAAGCTGATTCCATGAAAATATTTCTTTAATGAATGAAACCAATAAAATGAAAACAACTAAAAACACTGCTGTACGCCATGTGTAGCTATGAAATGCCCTACACCAAAGTACCGTTATTCATATAACGACTTCTTAAAATAAAATGTTATCAGGGAAGTGATCGAAAATGTCGCAAAATCTTCATGACAAGAAAGCAAGGCGGACAGACGGACAGACATGTTTAAATCAGATCAGATAGGGCTTTCGAAACGTTGGGTATAATAAGAGGCGGGTCTATCTCAAATTCTTCTGGCACACATCCGCATAAACTTAATTTATCTCTGTATCACAAGTGATTTAGGGAAAAATTAACAATTTTTTAATTTTATATAATGAAATTGTATGTGTTAGAGAAATTAATTTTTCCATGAACGTATAGACGGTGTTTAAACAAGGGTCGTATATAGTTTTAATTTGATATCATATGAAAACTGACTAAGGAAGCATTGTAAGCTTCCTTTCACTTTAGATACTTGTTCAGGATGTACATAAAAATGATTGCAAGTTTAGAATCGTCTATAAATTTTTTTCACTGTATGACAACAATGTTTTGTTACTGTATTTTATTTTTTTTTTTTATTTGTTGTCTGCAGGCAAATCTTCACTTACTTCAATAACCAAATAAATTGATTTTGAGGTTATGAAATATTTATGCTTTGTTGAAGCAAACCTGATCGTCCCCAGAGCAAAATGGCTCCATGTCGCGTGGTCTTGGTGATTGGGAATTTATATAGCTATTACTGGAGATTATGCGGTCATTGAATATTTCGACGCATGGCATGATGCGCCATCTTATTGAGAACACTTTTGTTCTATATCGGAATCGTCTAATCGGTACTCGCCCTTCCGTAGTGTTTACCATTCGCAGTAATTGGATTAATTTTGGAAAATCTACATTTCCATGAATCACAGCAAACTCTTAATTTCATGTTTTATAACAGCCTTCACGTATCCTTTGTACCGAACGAAGCACTATTCCTTATTTACAAATCCCGTCAATCAATCAAACATAAGCATTGTCGCTGAACAAAGTAATACCGAGAATAAATGTCAGTTTTGACGGGGAGAAAAAACCTTTCCAGCAAAAATCTTCCTTTGAGAATTTTCTGATATTGTTTGATGTGCGCCTTGACCTTTCGAAGAATTGCAAAAATTACTTCATAACTTTGAAAGTGATCTAAGCTACTTTAAGCCATAAGAGGCAACGTTAGTGCGACCCAATAAATACAACGAGTTCTATGTTAATGAACGTCAAACCTTTTGATAATAAACGGCGTTCATTTTTCAAAAAAGGGACAATTCAAAGTAATTGGATTTAGGTAAAGCTTTTTGTTATGTACATGTCAACCAATACCAACTGGAAAGATTGAAATTGTGAGGCATATTAAGGAGAGAGGGAGCGATGACGTAATGACATTTAGTCTTTTAACTCCTTGGTTATCATGAGAGATTGAGACGAGCAAACGCAGCATCAACAGAATGAAATTTTTACTCTGTAAGATTAACTATGAATACAAAAAAAAAAAATAAACGTTGTCTGTTCTGTTTGCCGAGAATGCAAATTTTTATTCCTCGTTAATAAATAAAACTTATTTCAAAGAAAACCAAAAACAAACTATTGGCAAGAATCCGTCTAAGTCATAGTACAGCAATACACCACAATCGATCCTGAAGAAATCTTTTCAGCCATTTCTCAATTGTGGACTAAATTTGAGAGTTCGACATGTAAATGCCAACACCTTTCCAATATTCGAAGACTCGTTTTCGGAGTGTTTAAGCCTACGGACTTCTTGAAACATACACAGAGAACTTAATATGAATAAATGATATGACTTCATGAAAATGAGTGGACAAGCCATCAAGCCTGGCTTTTTTTTAAAAACAAGTAGATCCATTAGTTTAGTTACTAGTCTTCATCCTCATTTCTTTGTAGTCGTAGAACTTATTTCTTTGGGCAAAATTATATATAATAGTAATAATGAAATTATTCACAACAAATGAAATTACGATATTAGGTGGGCGTGGCCGATTTTTTGCATCATTGCATAGTGCAGATGTTGTAGGAATTCCCAAACTATTTTTTATTACTGTATCTGCTGTACTTTAGGAGTTACGAACAAAAATGCTTCTCTGTTGAGTTCAATGGAGACTTAACATCAATTTATCTTCAGATGATCTTCAAATGCCATTCTTCAAGACCAAGAAATTGTAGTTGATATGTAGATTTATACTACGAACACATCTTCTTTCTTCTTCACGACGAGTACACTCGGTTTTTGTGCATTGAAGTTTGCTAAAAGCATGATTCGATTACTTGAACTTGAACTGTAACATATATACATATATTACTTTACAATAAAGAGGTCTTCCTTAATTTTTACCCTTCGTCCATATGCTACAATAGTTTATCAAGAAGAATCCCTAAAAGCAATTTTTATTACGTAAATAATTGAAGTAAGTAAACAATTCGATGGTACTTCTTATTTTGTCCATGTGTCCATGTGTTGTGCCTACAGGCCAAAAGCGCTCATTTATTCGCATATAAGAGACGCCCTATAAAAATTCCCGTCGCTACTGTACAAAACGGAAAATATATAAATTAAACATTGCTTTTCTTTTATGTTGATGAAGACATTATTACTTTTGTACACAAGACAGTTATAACCAAGAAAGTGTTGTTGTATTAGCTCTCAACTGCGTTTATTGTCGAACTTATGTCAATCAAAAACTAATTCTAACTTTCAACTTTACTCAATTTGTTTGTTTATTTGCCTCGACTTAACCATGAGAACACATAACTTGCCCGCACTCGCCTTCTTATTTGATTTATAATTTTCCTATGTATACATATATATGTGTATATATATACACACACTGTAATTCATTCATAAACGAGTTACTCTAAATAAATAATCGAGAGTTTTCGTTTTTGTTCGCTTGACAGATATTCCAGCAGTCGAGAGCATTGGTTTATATTACGAATCGAAACTTTCTAGAGATGTATCGTTATATATATATATATGTATACATATATATATATATATATATACATATAACGATATATATATATGTAATATTTGTTGCCATTGTAGCTAACTATACTTACAGAGCATACAAAGGGAAACCAAAATTTAAAAATTGTTCCAAGACATAGGTTCAGTCACTTGCATGCTTCTTACAATAGATGTTTCTCGGAGACCGTGAAAAGCGTCAATCAACGAAAATAGCAACAAAGAAAAGACTATATCTGTTTGCCACGGACAGACCGTGGCCTTGGAAATTGTAGCGTAGTGCTTTAACCGTCGATTTCTAATTCAAAAAGTATTTGAGTTAATTTAAAATCATTTTCGAACACAAATACGTGCGCGTAGCTTCGTCGAGATGACGGTTGAATGGTTGCGAAGCTAAGAATGATACGAAAGGAGATATATATTGAATATAAGGTTGAGACCGATTATAAAAGGTTCCATGATTCTGCCAAAAAATTCCAAGTTATGAATTCGGCTTTTCTCACCGTTTTCCTTCACATGTCGCAACATGTCAAGAGTAAAACGTGCGATCCTATTTTTGACAAATGAAGAAAAGTGACTCTTACGAGCATGTAATCTTCGAGGAATAAGCATGAATTAGAATCTTTGCAAAAAGAAGTGCATTTTTAGGGTCCTTAATAAAAAATTTATTACAATTAAAAACAACCCAAAACAACATGCAGCATAGTTCCAACAGTTTTCATTCTTCATATGCGAATATTTTACAATTTCTCTAAAACAACTTTCTAAAGGAAAGTACGTGTAGGCTCCTTTTAATAAGTAAATTTTAACGTTAATTATTAATTTGCGGCCAAGGATAGAAATTTTTCATTTAAATTCTTGAATATTTCCTAAAAAAGCCTTTATACTTCTCCAACTATCAATATATCGATTAAAAAATTTTCTTTCCTTTTTATATCACCGAAGTATGAGAGGTATATTCATTTTGTCGAAACGTTAGCAACGCCAAGAAGGAAGCATCAGAGACTTCAAAAAAATGTATTTACTTTCGATTACCATCAAATTCTAAATCGCTTTAATGATGTTCGGCTGTCCGTCTGTCCATCTGTCTGTATGTCTGTCCGTGTAATGTCTGCTCTATACATTGTCCTAGCCGCAAAAGTGGAGAAATTTAACTCAAGGTTGGCAGAAACATTGAACGTTCTCGCATGCAGATGTTGAAAATGGGCCAAATCGATCGATAGACACGTCCATAGTACCCCGTAAACTACGAACACCTCTGTTTTTCAAAAGGAATAAAAAATTGGTTTTTTGCTATTTACTGATAAGCTACAGCAAATAAATGTGCAAAAATTTGAAGGCATAGTTGGCGATGCTGTCACAGCTGCACAAAAATGGAAAAAATTGACCACGCCTACCTCAATAATTGTATTTATTATTTAAAAATATTATCAAGTAACAAAATGTAGTTGTTTTTTGCAGTACTTTTGTAAGGCACAGAAACAAGCTTCAAAAACCCCATAAAGTATGTGAATTCTTGCTCAGTTTCAAATTCGGAGTGCAGTTGAACATGTTCGTCTGTTCGTCTGTCTGTGTGCGCGACTGTGTAACTGTATTTGTGGTAAACATTCCCCTCATTAGCGAAAATGAAGATGTCGCGCACAACTTTGCAAGGGACTCAAACTTTTTCAATGACATGCCTACCACGGCACACAAGCCTATGCGGCCGCGCCCACTCCATATTATAGAGCATGAAAATTAAGTTCTTTAACTTCTCTTTGGCCTTTTTTAGGATAACAGCGATGGGTATAAAAGATTCGCAGACGACCGAATATAATTTTCTTGCTTGTTTATTTCAAATTAATAAATAAAATATTGCTTAATAACTTTCTCGTATATTATTATTATTCCATTACTTTTTCTCTTATCGAAAACAAATTTGCCAAAGCAAAAATACTTTTCTAAGCCTGTTAAGAGGAAGATTTGCAGCAAAATTGTTAAATATTTAAATACGACTTTCACTTATTCGTCGCCAGGGATAAAATGTGCATGGAAAGCATGATTTTCGCCTACATGTGGGCTAGTGATTGAGCCGATTTACTACGAAGTGTTAACATCAAGTCTCATAAATATTTCCTTAAAGTTTTACATCGACTTATGGCTCATGCCTTCCATTGCTACAATTGCAGTAAAGCAAAGTCAACCTTAAATTTTAAGCTTCCTGTGTGAGCGGTTGTTGTGCTGTTGTTTCAATTTTTTGTACATTTTGCACTTATTTTCATGCATTGTAGTTTCACTCACACTATCTTTATTCCATTTTCAAATAATGTCTCGCAAAGAAATGTCGGAAACGTGGAAAACGTGTATATATCTACATCAAAATATTAATTGTTACTATTTCGCTAATAAATTAGCGCAAAAAAAAAAAATTTAATGACATTTGTGTGAATGAATATGTCTTCAATGAAAATTGTTAGTCATGCATAAAATGTGTTCCATGATGCATGTTTATGCCAAACAAGAGGTAGGGTTTTCCAATCCATGTTTTTTTTCTTTTTCTCGTTATAAAAACATGTTGACTTTTTCTCGTAAATTTTTGTAAATGGTTTATGTACACATGCACGCGTATATATTCATTTCAAACACTCAAGATACGTTTTTTTTTCCCGATCAGATCGCTTTAAAAGTCATCCAGTAAACAATAAGCTTTTGTATAGATTTTATAATTTTTTTTTTTTTTTTTTTTTGCATTAAGTAAAGTTTTTGTCCACCTTACAATGCGCTCAGGCTACTCGCAAAAAGGATGACAAAGTGAAAACGCAACTTATATTTCTCTTTTCTTTCGCTGAGCAAAAATCTGTTGTTTACTTTAGTTGGTCGTCCCAGAGAGTTCAGAGCATAAAACAGGCCATTAATCATTAATCTTATCAAATTGCACATAAATAACAATGAGACTATCGTTGGTTTATAAAGAGCTTTCGTTTTTTTTTCGAAATGAGCAAAAAACTGTTTATACGCATACATATACATATATATATATATATATATCAAAATAAGCAAGTAGATGGGTGGATGTGTATAAAAATGTGAACAAATAACGTTGGACCCAAAAAAAATAAATAAAAAAAATCGAAAGAACATCCGCAACACCAAAGAAAAACCAAAACTTAACTTTTATATATATATATATATATAGATATATGTAAAGAGAGATAACTTTTAAACACAAGAAATAACAACAATAGAAAGTCAAATAATAAATAAATAAATACAAAGAGGAAATTTATTCCACTTAAAAAAGACTTTTCCCTGTAAGCTTTTACTTAGCGTATTTTTGCTCTAATATACGTAGAATTTTTTCAAATTTCATTGCGGTGACATGTACAAGAATGAGGAAAAATTAGTTTCTTCTAAAAGAAAGAGATAAGAAAGTTATGTTCATCCCATTAAATTGCTTAGCCAAATTTAGCCGCCGTAGCGGTAAAGATCCACTTGTTAGCTAACAAATCGTAAAAAGATTATTTCATTTGCAAGGGCTTCAAAATGCTTGGTCTCTATCTCTCTGGTCCTTTTCAAACGACCTAATAACTAATTGTGTATTGTACTTGTGATTTATTGAGTCACGGTTTCGCGTTGTTTGGTGTGAGTGAGGGTCTACTGCGCAAGCAATAATAATGATATTAGTAAACGTTTATACGACATTTTTGTCAATCGATTGCAGGTAATGGTTAGTAACTTACAAACAGCTCCTTATCTGTTGTAGGTGTCATTACATTGTAAGACTTTAATTTTTTATTTCATTTCTTTGTATACAACGAGAACGATAAGGAAATATACCGGCAGGCATAAATTAACTGTAAGTGAAGCTAATAAAAAATAGATATATACAACTGATCGGCTTTCTGATGCATTCTTCTAAGTATCGCAAATGAATGGATAATTTTTTGACTTTTCGTTGACACGTGCAAAATGCATAAGGAATTTTTGCTGTTCATAAATCAGAGAGAGAGAGAGAGAGAGAGAAGTTTATACGCGGGTTTTCCAGCTGAACTCAGACCTTAATAAACCAAATGTGCATTTTCATGACCCATTACGCGGTATGCAATTCCTCTGGTAAAACAACTTTGCCATCTTTTTAGGACTACTCGGATTCTGGACTCTGAAAAAACCGGCCAATGTAACCGTCTCTCAATTATTAGCGACTGACGAAATCCATGATAGATCCGACATTATTATTAGGAGAGACAATGCATTTTCCCAACCCCAACTATGCACTTTAATGCCATCAATCGGTGACTGCAGAGTGTGGACACATTGTCCAAGCAAGTTTAAAATGATTCACAATTCCCGTCATTTGCATTAGTTTATCCATTTCTTACTATAGGGTCCTGTGTGACACATTTTCACCAGTAACTCGTGAAATATTTCACTCTTCAGTCCAGAGACATGCAACTATTTTATATACACCGTTGCGCAAGTGGCTTTCAATTCGATAGCGATAACATAAACTGAATTGCCACAGTGTTCCTCTGTGCTTTTTCAAGAATTGCATTGATTGGGCGACCAAGTTGCGACGCATGCTTACCATTGCAACGTTCAAAGCACACACAAGCAAATTGCTTACGTGCTGCTACTTTCAATAGAAAATGTTGAGCATAAACACGAATACGAAGTTTTTGACGAGATTGCGAAACGTCATTGTAAGGTACAGCGAACTATTGATGAGTGCATTTTCGAAATGCAATCATTTTCGAATGAATTTCCAAGTACCGCAGAGTTTTGCTTTTCGTAACTTTCTATGGACAAGTATCGTCTTTCGTCTGCGCTACAGTGTAGCTTGATAAAAATACACGAATCTTAAGGCATTTATTACGGAAATGCTGCGAACTTTTGCTTTATTTATTACCTGACCCATCGTATTTCACTTGCTTTAATCTTCTTCTTTCCATATATATGATCAAAAAGGATTTTGGATTATTTCGATATTTGTATGTTTGGTAAATTGTGACGTTTTTGAAAGTTCACAGCAAATATGAGAGTCATGTGCGCATCAAACGAGATCGGGTATTTATAGTGAACTCATTATCCCACTGAAGGAACCGTGGAATTTATGGCCGACCCACGAGCATATACAATTTTTGTACGCACTTATGAAAATTACTCCCATTAACACAACATAACATGCAATTGACTTTTCCTGAATAGTTCTTTGTTGTTCCAACACGGGACCTTGTCTTTTGGGTCGAATAAGTTTTCTTTAGCAATTTTGGAATTATTTCATTGTTTCCTTCAACCATTCATTCGCCAAATATGTTTAAAATTTTATTCATTACTAGCTTCTTACTTCCGCCAGTGGCGATCGGTTTTTATCTTGGCGCAAACACAACAGCTGCGTATTTAGGCAAGGATTAAGATGATTTTGACGTAGAAAACGCTCAGTAGAAATAAAAAAAAGATTTTACCGTTAAACGAGTAGTAAATTTGATTGAAAGCTTTTCTCCTTAAATCTGCAGCAAACGTATACATGCACAAATGTTTTACAAGCATACATGCATATACATATATATATATATAGAAACATATCTATTGGAAAATATGCTTAACTATCCTATGGATGCAATATTTCGTGATGTTCTTACTTAAAATAAATAAAGCGCCGTTATTAAGTACTAAAATCGAAGAGGATTTACTTTAATGGCTTTTGCCTTTCCTTGCCATCATACGGATAGCTTTACTGCTATATGTGCAACGCTTTTCCTATATATGGTATCAATAAACAAAAATTCATTGAGAGGATGTTTTACTTTACCATTCGATCTATAACATTGCAAAGTATGCCTGGGAGGTATCATAAAATGCATATATTCGACGACAAGAAGCTTTCGTCGCGGTTGACTGTTAGTAAAAGTGATTACCTTATGCCAAGTAACCTCATATACAATTAAGTTTATATTCGATCTGGAGGCAATTTTATCCGTAAATAATTACGGGCACATGAAAATCATAGGTATTTTTTTAATTGTACACATCAGTGTACAACAACAGTGGCCAGCGTATCGTCGATTTCATTTTTATCAAACGCATTTAAATTACTTTTATTATCGTACTTATGGAATTTTCGTTGAAAACCTATTGAAATTTTCAGTTATAACGACCTCTTTTTTTTTTGATTGCAGGTTATTTTCTGGACTATAATCGCATACATTCGCACTCTCGATCCATTCGCATGACTGGGAAAGACATATGGAAAATTTAAATGCTCTCTTTTCATTTACAATAATCATGCGAACAAAGGAATATACAATAAATAGTAAAGGGTAATCGTCGCATAAGCTTTCCCAAATTTACGATATTACGTAAATTAAGTGAATGAAATTTTAAAGAATCACTAAATAGCAGATGTGATAAATTCTCGAATCGTATTATAATGGGAAATTAAACAGATAGCTGTAGCTATAGATGAGCATAGACTTTCAGATATTAATTCTGTGCTATGTTTGTCATATTTTGGATTTCGAAAAATATTTCACATTCATTTCGTAAAGAAATCTGTTCCAATTATAGAAGAAGAAAAGTGCATCCATTATTACTTGTGGGCACAACTATAGAAGGACAAGATTGCAACAAAAAAAAAAAAATCCATATAATTTCTCTATTGTCTTAGCTCTTGTGGATAATTGCAGAACAGTCAAAATTAAATTTTAATTGGAATTGTGTCAAACACTTGTTATTGCTTTCTAGCTAACGACACACTTTATGCCTTGTCAGAAGCAAAAAAAAAAAACAAAAAACAAAAAAAAACAAAAAGAAAAGAAAAACAATTCAGTACCAAATATAGTAAGCAAAACTAAGAAAAAAAGAAAATCAATAAAATGTATTAAGCAGAGCAAAGTCAAGGACGTAAACGAATATATCAAAGAGAACTACGCACACTTGTACATACCTTCAAATATGCTGAGAGATGGTGTGTTTGCAGAAATTTTTTTAATTTTTCAAATATGGTAAATAATAATAAAAAATAAATAAATAAATAAATAAATAAAAATCAGTTATAGAATATTAAAAAATAAAAAAAATATATAGAAAATAGTTAAAAAAAATAACCCGTCAATCAATCTTTATAAATTAGTACTCAGTTGAATGTGCATGCTTGTGCATGTCAACATTTATAGATATCAACAAAACTGGCAGGCGACCTTTTCGCCCAAGTTGGGGAGCAATACAAGCGCCTATCTCTTCGCCGTTGACATCCGGCGAACATTTAAGTTTAAGATATTTTTTAAAGGGTTGACTTAAAACAGCGAAAGAAAAGAATGCGGGTATTGAAGGAACTACGACTGAGACAAGAGAAGGGGTAAAACGGCCACAAGTTCTTTGTTCATATCTCTTTGCTTACCATGGCAAAAATTAGGTCATTTTGGGACTAATTCGTTTATGGGAAATTTTCTAATTGGTGACCTTCGCTATAGATGATTCTTTAAAGCAAGGCGGGAGAATACTGCCATGCCTTTGCACAGAATCTCTAAAATGTTCAGATACAGAGGTGGGTTGGTCATGAGTTTGTTCAAATAAAAAGCAACCAAAACATATCCTGTTCCTATACGACTAGTTGGTATAATTGTACTCAGGGTAACGAGAACCATTAAAGTCCTAGGTATAACACTAACAGCAGACCCCGCTTCTCCATCGTTGGCAAACTTTCGACTATAGAGCTATTTTCTCAAATTTGGCAAAACTGAATCTGATGGTTAGAGCGGATGAGGAACAAATTCGATGTTTAACTTTTTGATGCTGCCTATCGCATAAATAACACTTTCGTTGGATGAGACTTTTTTTTTTGATTTCATCTCTAAAAAGCTATAATAAATCCCATAATCCACGGCATTGCTCGTTTTTCTTTATCTCTTCTGGAAGAGATTCTTCAATTATTCGTTTACTGTGATGTACAGCTTGGCTGGTCGTGTGGCCCCACCTCATATCTTATAGTGGTAAGCGAACGGGCAGAGTGGAAACTAGCTCACCTATGATATTGGTGATTTTAAATGGAAGTATGGTATGACGTAATGATGATTTATTTTTTCCATTTTTATAAACCCGCTGAGAGAGTTCACTACTGACGTCTCTAACTCATTTAGCATCTTCAGGCAGAAGCAGAAGGGTATTTCTGATCGCGGTAATTTGATTTTCAGGTTAGGCACGTTTGAGACTACCCTCGTATGGCACTCATAAGTACGCTTTTTCCAAATGTCAAATCGATTAATGTTTTACTTTGTGCTTGGACAGAAAGGCTCCAATTTTCCATAAATCTAAGAAGCGGTGGGAACAAATTTTCAGACCAAAGATTTGAATAGTAACCTCTAGTTTATTTTTCACTCCATTTAATTAGTTCTCACGTCATAAATATAAACCTTGGTAATGATTTAAACTTACTTCTCGTTTATGTGATCCTGTTAGCAATGCTCTTGATAGTGGAATCTGAAGTTTCATTCCAAGTTTTTAGTTTATGCTACCTGTGCTGTCTTGTGTTGTTTTATTTCTAACTAGTAGTGGTAGTGGTGACAGCATTAAAGATTATATTCTTGCGAATATATATGTGAAACGCTTTGCTTACTTTACATATTTACCGAATAAATTACATATATGTTACCGAATATAAAACCGAGTTGAGATAAGACCACCACTTAAAGTTTTGAGAGGTTGCATATTAGGAGTAAAAGAAAAAAAAATTGTGTATCTTCATTGTTAGATAGAATTACAGGTGTTACGCTATATGCTGCCTTGGCTTGTTTGTAATTCACTTGACGATCTAGTAGTAAACTCAACGATTGCAGAGAAAACTCTACAAATAACGTTCTCCGCGTTGCGTTACTCATCCTTTTGTATTTCACATAAAGTTCATACTTCATTTTGAATTTTCGCTAATGCCCTTGGCATAAGTTAACCACGCAGCAAAATGCGGTGATACATTACTACAATAAATATACAAAAACTGACATTGACGTATGTTATATGTTGTATGTTCATCAATGTGCAAGTTCGCGCAAATGAAATTTTGTGGTTCGCATATAATTACTTTTTGTAGATTCATAAGGAAACCGCAAAATAAATAGCTTAACAAAACTTTTACGCAACGAAAGGATTAAATTTCGGAGACGGAGGAATACGCTTTCCAAGAGATTAAAAGTAAAAATTACAAATTAAACAGAATGAGAAAAAAAATAAATAAATGAAAAGTGAAGAATTTTTTAGGGGCCACCCGCTGAAAGGATGCTTTATCTAGGCAACAACAATAAATACAAAGTAAATAACGGATTATTAAACTAGTAAATTATTCTTATTCCAAAGTGCTTTAATATTGCATTTCATGAAACTTTTATTTTTATTTCAAAAATACGCTCTTCGAATGAAAATTATTTCTTTTTTCGTTTTCTCTTAGGCTAATAAAACTATCATTACATCTGACATAAAGTTCGTGTCATTCGATTTATTAGCTTACAAATCAGAGCACATTTATTGCTGCAGCCATCAAAGCACACAAAGCTTTTTGCTGACGCAAAACGATTACCACGAAGAGGCTTTCTCTAATCAGAATAAAAGCAAATAATAGTCTACGGCTGTGTTGGTTAAATTCAGTGGTTGTGGGGCAACATTAACTTAAATATTTGATGAAAAAAATTATGAATAATTGTGATAATTGTGCGAAAGCACGCAACGGGGGGAAGGGTGTGTGTGGACTGCAAATTGTTATTTCCAATTAATTGAATTTTTCTAATCGATATTTCAATCATGTCGCGATGGCTGTATACTTAGTTCTTGATTTTTATTTACGCCTGCGTTTCATGGTCTTCCCGAACATTGTTCGCTTTGAGCTTAATTTTAATTTAATTTAATTTAATTCAACAACAATGTATTACTAACCTAATAGTATTCTAAATCTCTTACATTTTAGTCAGTCAAGATTATCACCTATTGTATCATATATAATACTTAAAAAGGATTTTAACAATAGCACTGAATAAAAACATTCAAAGCATGCATAGGGAAGCTTCAAACTTAGAGGATGAGACGATAGCTTGGGTTGCTAGTGCATAATAATAATAACAAACTATGGCTATAAAGTGATAACAGAATAAACTCAATCACAATTGGGATCAAGAGGGCCCCTTTAAAACATGAAACAGCCACAATCCATTTTAAATCAGCAGACAAACTATTTCATAACTTTACAGAATTAATAAAGAAGAGAAGTCGAATATGTACGTAGTGGTAAAATAAAATTTATACACCTTTTGGAAGTAACAGAAATCAGCTCGCCATAGAGATGCTTGACTTCATGCGTACAAGTAAAGATCTGACATTTAAATGTAAATTGAAAACTAACTCGTGAATTCTCTGCGGACGTTGAGATGATGTTTCCTTTTGCTAAGCACCTATTTTCTACATTTATTTACAGTCAGCAGTACTAGAGAGAAGACACAATGAAACATTCAATTAGTAGTCAACTTAGTTTCACTGGCAATGTAAAATTCGAAATAACACCGTCAGGCTTAGTTATAACATTTACCATTATTAGTTTAGGTAGAGAAGTAAGGTCAGTACCACTTTTCTGTGAGTCATTTGGTCATTTGTTTGCGCGTCTCTTTCAACACCTAACACGCCATCTACATACTACTTTGTCCAAGTTACTCGGTCGAAATTCTCAACTTATAGGTCGTTGGTTTTCGGGCGGTCAAGCACAAACGGTCTTGAATGCGTATTATTTTGACGTCCACTATCCTTATATTACAGTGGTCGTTTTGTGAGAAACTGTTCTGTAATTTTTAATATTTCTCGGATAAAGCCAGTGAACACAATTTAATGCATTAGTACACTAAATGAAAGCGAGAAAATTTGAACGAGCTTGAATCGTTTTTTAGAACATTTCGAATTTTTAGCATTTTAGGATGAAAGTTGATCTGAAATTTACCGCAGAAATCCAAATACAGCGGACCGCAATAAAAGTTGCCATTAGCAAAGCATGCATTGCGGTATTTCATGACGAAAATAGGTGCGGGTCAGGCTTTGGACTCACGTCTCAAGAAGTAAATGTAACTCAATAGAAGAAACGAAAGGTTTTATTAGGGGATTTATTATATGGTATTTAATAACCGGTCTTATCCGACTGTTATTCTTTAAATTTTTTTAAATTTGAAATTTAAAATATTTTTTGAACGCAACTAAATTTGGAATAAATGGTCGATCCAACGATTCAATATTCCAAGAGCGATATTCGAATAGCGATTACCTTCGAAAATACCGATAATCAAAATTTGCAGAAAATATTAAGAAGCGGCCAAATATGTTGAAAACGTTCTTAAGGCTGCGAGCATATCACAAACCGAAATAGAGAAATATGTAAAGAATGAAACGAACAGCGCTATGCATAGGCATGTCCGCGAAGGACTATACTAAACCGTACTCTTGCTCTCTATCACCTCGTTTGACAATTTTGGGAAAGCTACTCTACAAATATTGCAGTAACTCTTGCAAACTTTTTTGGTCTTTTGCTTAAAGCCTTCTGCTTGATTAGAAGTTTCTACATAAAATGCTTCGTAAGCCACTAGCCGTAGCGCTCAACACTGAAGTTGGAAAACGTGCTATTTTATAGTAGGCAGAGTCTTATTTCTATCGCGCTTAATTATATATCGCATTGACCTCGCCTCCTCAAACACATGTACTGATAAGTAGGTGGGAAAGTATGTTCGTTTCATGCTTATTGGCCACCACATAGGATAGCGTAGTGTGAAGTGATTAAATTATGAATGCAACGAATGAAAATATCCCGTCATTATGCTGATAACGAAAACTCTCTTATCACGATCGCACATGAAACATGAAGAAGAAAAAGCTGTTAACCTGTGCACCTGTGTATTGTTACGTGCAAGTAATTAGTTTGTAGGGAAATTATTAAAGGAAAGCCTATGCTAGCTACGCTTGAACAACCACTACGCTTGGATTTCTAAATGTTTTCATTTGAGTAAGTCATGAAGTCAGGGAAAATTTTAAGTTAATAACGCAGTGGTTATGTGAAATATGTTTACGGTCTTGGCGCTATCACAGAAGTGCAAGCAAACACAATCTTTAAAAAATCACTCACATTAAAATATGGAAAGCGGAAAGTGGGAGCAAAGCCGAAAATCTACACCATCATCTTTGAATATGTGTACTGTACTCTAACAATTAAATTCATACATCATTTAAAAACCTCGTCATGTCAATTGCATGAGGTTTTTACTAATGAATTAACTCTGTGAAGTCCAAGTACTGATTGATGTAATGGTTGCTGGCAGCAGCCGTGAGTTAACGTAAACATAGTGAACAGTAAATGGCCCGCAGTATTTGTTATTGAAAGTCGAAGCAAAGGGAAAGAACATACCCCCAACCTTCAAAAGAAACTAAGTGATATGTGATTTACGCTTCAGCGGGATAACTTACATAGCGGTCTAAACATACTATTACTAACTAAGAATAGTTAGTTCATAAAAATAAGCCGGTTTCCATTTTTTAAAAACAGAATTCAAAATAAAATTGAAAATTTATAAATATCTTAACTTATGGCAGTTCGGATGCGATTCATTTATATTTTTTCTTTCTCGTACTTAGTTCGTGTGAGCGATAACAGCTCTCGTCTAACGGGAATAATGAAATTAAACGAACAGCTTACAGATGTCCCCGTAGGAGAGGAAAAATAGTGCAGCGTGTTAAATAGATTTTTATTATGATATAAATACATTATAGTGTGGAGTTCAGATATCAGATTGGTTTCTAACAAAAATGATTTATTATTCAATGACCAAAACAATTTTGTCATTAAGTGGTGGCAATGCTTATTATTGGATAAATTCGTTTTGAATATGTACAGTTAGGAGCTAATGAAGTGCTTGGATATTAAAATTTAATAAAATCCCAAAAATGGAGTTAACCGATTTGGCAACTGAACCATCCACATCGAAGGTGCACAGCGCTCGATAAAAATCGAAAATGGATTCCAATATGTGATTAGAAGACAAGGTTCCGGTCTTCAGAAAAGACGTTTTAGAGTCCTTTGGCAGGACCCTTTCTCGCTCCCTTTCTTAGCGCTCCTACACAACAACAACATTATTACGACTCATCGTTTTTTAACCTCACTAGCGGTCTTTCGAGCAATATAGCTGCAGCGGCCGTTTTGACCGTTCCAAATGTTTCCACTTCCCGGTACCTATGATATTTCTTAACTTCGTCCCAATGTGTGTAGGGAAAGAACACAATTAAAAAAAAAAAAACAAAATTGGCCGAAAATGAGATTTAGTTCCCCGTTGTTATATACAATTTTACATATGCGTAGAATCACTGCAAGAATTACAACAGAGAATGTATATGTTTTTTTTTATATCCACAAAGTGTACACATATCCGTTGACTTCAAGAACTATTAGAAGATCTTGTACATAAGTTGATATTGAGAGTGGGTCAAGCCGATCAACGGACGTGCTCACAATACAACGCCGATTGATTTTCAACATGAAGACAAATAAAAACACAGTAGTGGGCCGCGGTGCCCATTAAATATACCTGACTATCTTCAAAAGAAGACCCTATGTAGAAATTAGTCGAAAATTTCATTCGATCCGAGTCACTTTTAATAGCGTTCCCCCTTGGGCCAAAGCACGTTCCGTACTAAATTTTACCAAAATTTTTCTAAAATTGCGGCCTGTAGTTTGATGAAAAGAAAACAACAAAAACACGAATGGACGTACGGACAAACAAACTTAAATCTATTTACAAAATCATTTCGCGCAAATTTATTTTTATACGCTTTGCTCGTTACACCATAAACTAAAATGTAGCAGCAACAATAATTTGTGTATTCCATGGGCGATGATGTTGCATCTGTATAAGAACTTCTAACCTCTTCCTTTTTTCTAAGGTAAAGGTGCTAGATATACGAAAGTTGGCCACAATCGAACATAATCTTCTTAGTAGGCAAAGGATCTCGACTAACAACTCGATGATATTGGGTTCAAACCTCAAGTGCGGTAGTCTTAGATGCTTACATGCTTTAAGGCTTTAGTCTTAGAAATAATTTCTCGGGCCAGATTATTAATAATAATATAATGTTTAGGTTTGCTCGCGCACAAACCTATATATGCCTAAGGTATTAAATAAATGAATATATTTGCAACGTATAGAAGAGAAAATACGTACGTATCCCGATTTATTTGCCTATGTATGTAAGTGCATCCATTTATGGTAAATATCAAATATTACCGTTATAGTTACGTATGGAATTTAAAATTTTTGAAAACACATTGCGGTTCTCTTTATTCCGCAAAAACAACTTAGACGTACATACATGCGTACGAATGAAATTGACTTACATTCACTGAATATTCGATTTTTATATGTGTGCTTGAAATTTTATCGAATATCATGAGGCAAATAAACGCACATTCATGCGAAATGCAATTTCGCAAAAACTCAAATTGTAAATGGTACAAAATTCGATTGCGTTGTGATTGAAGCTACGATTCATCGGCATAAAGATGAAAGCAAATGCAAATATATTTGAAGCAATAAAAAGACTGTTTCTAACAACTTCTAAAATGCAGATAATAACGAATGTATACAACAACAAAATTAGAACCATTAGCAGTAAAACAGTGCTTTAGATTTGATTGATGCACACACCCACATACACACACACACACACACACACAATAGCCTACAGATATCATTATAATACTAAGCATATATATATTTATATATATGCGCTGAAGTAAATATATGCCTATATTGGATTGGTGGAGAAGCGGCAGCACACTTTTGACAGCATTTGGTTTTGTTCGTTTTTAAAATAAAACACTTTATCGCTTATCGCACTTTTGCTTTACATATTCATACAAAAAGGCAATTCAGTTACTTATTCAAAGCTAAGGTATTTGTTAACACAAGAATAAATTTTCTTTTCATAAATTTCTTCCAGTTCTTTGTTACAACATAAAACACGAAAAAATATTTGAGGCAAGGAATTTTTTTTGATACTACACGCTCTGACGCCCTAATACATTTCTATTTTATTGGAAATGAAAATATGTTTGAAAACTAAGAGTACATACATACAGTACACATCGGAAGGAATGCACATATATATATATATATATATATATATATATGCATACAAAGGCAGATGCAAATATATGCTGTGCAAATCAAGCCAAATAAATACATCAGATTGTATTAAAATTATTATTTAATTTTTACATTATAAATAACTAGTAGTGCAGGTGGAGAAGATTTGATTGTTTTTAAATTAATTTAAATCCCATTAGTTTGCAATATTTGTAAAACTTGAAGTCACAAATGCATGTAGAAAATGTTTAGTTCATACCATGAAACATCAAGTGTTGCGATATTTTATTGTCAAGCTTATTGCATAAGCACTTCTGCTTAGACACACAAAGGACTTTTTTAAGTTATTTTATTATTTATATTAAGACACAAGCACATGCCATTTGCTTCACATCATTGGCTGACTTGGCTTTCCCACATCGTAGGTTGATTGAAATGCGACCTTTGCCGACATTTTCCAAAATTTCAATTGCCGATGGAGTGTAATTTTGATTTCGGAATTTAAAAAAAACTAATATGTGAATGCGGAGCTCATCACGTTGCCAAATTTTTAGCCAAAAACCATTTGCAAGCTCTTGATAATTATCTTTGAACTTTTTAATCGACCACTCACTCGCTGCATGTCTCCAATATAAGCCATAATGAATTTATATTCATATATGAATTCATATGTGAATTTAAGTAATTTTTTTTCATCTTTTAAACCAGTTTTTGAAAACCGATATCATAAATGTTGCTCACCAAATTTTACGACTTTATCTGCCATGTCATGGTTCATAGCTATATAGCACGGCGCTATTGACTCGCCGTCATTACTTGGAGACATAAGTTTTAATGTTCCTAACCGCTTCTCTAGGCACTTTACCTTGGTTAAGGTTAGTCATTGTAAATATAATTATGAGCTGTTTAACCCACTCAGAGTTGTTTGCAAGAACCTAAATAACGGCTATCACCTTTTTTCATTATCGGACACTTTAAAGTGCATTAAAACAACATTGCTTAATACACGAGATTTGCCAATGTCGTACTTAAACTAGCTCTTAATCCTAAAAAGTCACTACGATTCGAAAATTAATTGTTGTTAACTATTATCGGTTGCCAAGCTTATGCATGTTTGCGATGGCTTAGGGGCTCATTTGCAACTAGGTTCTGTACCGGTTGTGGGTGTGGCTCTGTGCTAATTGTGTACATGCTTTTTTTTCTTTTTCTTTTTTTCCTTTTATTTGTTTTATTGTACTTATACTAAGTTTTTTTTTTTTTTTTTTAATAATAATTAATCTAAGATTTACTTTAAGAGTCATTTGAACTCGACTGTCGTTTGTTTTAGTTGAGTTTCTGCATAAGTGGAATAAATAAATAAATAAATAGCACTTTCGAAGTCGAACCATTTTTTTTTTCTTTATGCTTAACTTATGCTCCCCTATCACTCCTATGCTGACTTGAAAGAAATAAAAAGTTTACGAATATTCCGCATATAGAAGTCGCAGACAAAGTCGCAGTCAAAGCTGTCCTAGCGTATGCATAGCCTATGCCTGACGGATAGAGGGACATACCTGAGTGCTTTTAAAGTTTGGTAATGACTGAGAATACGCCTACTTATAAAGGGTCTGTGAAGTTCCCTTCTAGGTGTTGACAATACTGAATGTGAATGAAACATGAGTAAATTCGGAAGCTTCGATGGTGAGTACAAAAGTTACAAAATTTTGATGAACTTTAAAGTATTGTGTGGAATTCCAAACGAAATTGTTGTTATGTGTTATTTATGTTACTTACGAAAATTATGTTGGTTTTCCTTTACAATTATTTTTCTTTCCACTCAGTCTTCTAATGCATTTCGTACATACATATTTTTCATCTGATTGAAGGAAACTACTAAACAGCTTTATGTTCCTGTTATATCGGAGACAACGAAATGCCTAGAGAATCTCAGGGACTTTTTGTGGCAATGCTTGCTGTTTGATTTCTCCTATGAGTAAAAATTCTGTTAATGTTTTCTTGACATGACATCGCATTCTCTGAAACGTTTGCAAGGCAGTAGCGCCTGTAATTGTGTGTTTTTAAGTGAATGTGGGCTATGGTATGCATATAAGAGTGTATGTACGAAAAATGGCCAAACAAAAGGTATGTATGTTGTTGCCTTTTCATCGTTTATTTTCAAGATTTAAAGAATTCGAAATTTTATGTCCGGCAAGACTTCGATAAATTTCCATGAAAATTATCACACCAAGGAATACGGAAAAATTTTTCATTTATTATTTATTATTTAATTACTTATTTATCATTACCATTAATTTACTTATTTTATTTATATATTTATGAATTTTATTAATATTTGCTTACACATACATATTTGGCATATTTTATTCAATTTTTCACATCACACAGCAGTTATTATACGCGACGTTTATTCATTTCATATTATTATTAATTTGCTTATATTTCGGAATTAAGTAATTAAAACAAATGAGTAAAATATTAAAAAAATAGTCTTTAATTATAGCATTTACAATATGAACTGATTTTTATTATTGCGATTACCAAGAATTTCAAATTTCTGTGCAAAAAGACTCTTGAAGTAAAGTCCAGTCAGGGACGCTATCCACGCTGCAAACATCCGTCGTGGTAAGCCAGCCGTTCGTTTTCGTGTCGGAATATTTCAAAAATTTCATCATTGGGGCTCTGCAGATATGGCATTTTTGTTCTACAATTTTTGTGTTGTATAAGAGTGTCGCACAGACTGCCTGTAAAATCTCGCCTAAGATTTAAGAGATCTACATATATGCTATGTCGTGAAAAGTACCTCTAGTTGTTAATATGCCACTCGTTTAGTTAATGGTTACTTCCGGCATAGAAGCAACATAATAATGATATAATATGAAGAGACGTCGCGTCGAATAACTTGTGTGTGTGTTATGGAAAATTAGATGTGTAAACAAGTAATGTTAATAAATATATAAATGAAATAACTAAATTAGATAAAGATAAATAAATAATAAATTACAAAATAATCTCTTTTAATAATAAAGAATTTTTGTCGTCTCTCTTGGTTTGAAAATCTTCCTTGAAATTTATCAAAGTATTTGGCGAACATAGAATTTCGAATTCTGTGGTTCTTCGAAATAAACAATGAAAGGAAAAGAAGCTATTTTTGTTGCTTGCGTACCTCTGGTTTGGTCTTTTTTCGTACATACACACTTCTCTAGGCATGCCAAGAAGCCATTAACACGAGTTTTACCCATACATAGATAATGAGCATGAAAGAGAAAGCATACGAATGGTTGCTAATAATCAACCTTACTACTGATAACAGATACAGAAAAAGTACCCAAGGATCTCCTCAATCTCAATTTTGAACAAAATATTGAAACATTTGTGTATTGCGTTGTCTCTACCTATATAGAAACAAGCCGATTAAACTGTTTTAGTTTATATTACCGTTAGCAGTACTTGTCCAAAAAAAAGTGCGATAAAAAGTTAAGCCTTTCGTTTGTCAATTTTCATGGCTGAAAAACTGGAGAACCTTTGAAAATAAATGGGTTCAAGGAAATGTAAAATTTTCTTGCTTATACCTTTTACTATGTCGTTGCAGTAGAATCGCGAATTCGTCACATTTTACCAAATAGCTTTGTTATAAGTTTGAGTGAAGCAAATTTGTCGCTTTTTACTGAAACGGGCATAAAGCAGTTTCAGTCAATTATTCAGTTCAATAATGTCTTTGCTTCACATTTATTTACATACATCAAACTGAAATAAAAAAGGGACAAAGCCGCCATTCAATATTACTCTTGATATCTTTATCGCTCCATTCATTTGTGTTCCACTGAAACACATATTATTTTATTTACTTATTTATTCACTTTTGGTGCACATTAAGCACAATTTTATATTTTATTTAATTATTTAAGTTTAAAGTATAAGACATCGTTCGCTACTTGCAGTGTTATCTATCACGTTCCCTGCGCGTAGATTCAAAAATTTGCATCGGATTTAACAAAAACGCTTTTACGAAAAGTAACTAAAACAGCGAAGCAATGTGGTCCCAATTTATACGTCGAATCACAATCCTCAACTCTCTACTAAGGATTACAGCTTGCTGCAGCGTGGTGACATGCTTTTTGTTGAACATAAAAATCTATAGGCAGATATAAGAGGGGCCATAAAGTCAGACAGATTTGAATCTCAGCAGAACATGAACTTTCAGTCGTTGGAATACAGTGGCATTTATTTACTACATAGTATAAAAATGTTATGCCCAGAAAGAATTTCCCAGCGACTTTCTTGAAGAACTACTATCAAAGAATCGGATATACAAATGAAAGTGAAGCCAAGTGACAATTTGAAGAATCAACATACGTTCTTAGGTCTCTGAAGTATTGGGGATAACTGCAATGGGGTTAAAAAACTGAATTTTTAATTTTATGTACAAAGTAAAGAGTTTTAGCTAAAAATTGAACATAAATCAAATCTTCACAACCGAACCATTAACTGGTTTAGGTTACATTGAAAATTTATCTTACAGTAGAGTTTTGAAATGTTTCTCTTTAAGTTTGACGAATAACACGTCTTCAATTGTTTTAAGTTTAAGACCATTATAAAGGTTGCTCTCAGCAGATTTCCACGCAAATTGGGCTACGATGACATGTACAACGTAATATAGTTTATTTCCAGTCCGTACATTGCAAATCGAGGCCATCACAAAATGATAGATAGATGCCCTTCATCAAATAAGCTAACTTGGAGAGTAGAGCGCGACTTGCAACTAACTGAAGAGCAAAGAAGTAAGAACATGATAGTCGGACAAGGTTGATCATTTAATCTCCTACACCATATTGTCCAATAGAAAGGATCAATTTTTGTGAAGTTCCTTATTCGGGTAGGTTGCAACAAATAGTTCGACATGGTCCAAATTTGCTACAGCGCATTTTTTTATATAAAATTACGATTATAATGTAATTTTCATCATGAACTTCAGTTTTCATCATATGAGAGGGGTTCAAAAATTTCCCCAGCTGGTGCAAAGTTTTCATACCAACTTAAAATGCTCAAATAGAACTACTTAGCCACTTTCGCGGAGAAGTTTTGAAAATTAATATTATTCTCCATATAACTATTTTTCGGAATATGGCGTTATGTAGGCAATGCTCGTGTAAGTAGATCG
Organism: Glossina morsitans morsitans; assembly: GCA_001077435.1. Classification (NCBI taxonomy): domain Eukaryota; kingdom Metazoa; phylum Arthropoda; class Insecta; order Diptera; family Glossinidae; genus Glossina; species Glossina morsitans. The sequence goes on along the minus strand of CCAG010003782.1, from coordinate 164,678 downwards.
ATCCGAACCATTTTCAAGATCGTTCTTCCTTGGGTCAAAACACTTCACTATACCAAATTTCTTAGAAATTACTATCTGTAACTTGAACACAAATTTACATCGACAGACATCAGACGGACAGACAGGCTTAGATCAATTCGGATTACCATATTGAATCGATCGGTATAATAAAAAGTAAGTCTATCTTAAGCCCTTCTGCGCGCTACATATGTCCGCACTGACTTAATACAACCCTACACCACAAGCGGTGTAAGGTGTACAGATAAATTAATATCCCTTTATATTAATGAACTAAAAAGTGGAATATAAATATTTTTCCAGAATGACTTTTTTTTATGCCAATATGCATAGAAGCTTCGGACGATTAGAAAAAAAATTAAACTTCCCATTAAAACCTTAAACGCCTTAAGCTTGTGAATATAGTCACATAGTATCGTCGCTTTAGGGAAAAAATTGTTTTCCATTTTTTAGTTGATTAAAAAAAAATGGTTTGTTTTTTAATTATATAACTATTTTTCAATTTATTACTCAATGTAAACAAAACACCTGCATGTATGCATTACACATGCTTTGCGATAAACAACAACAAATGCAGAAAAATTTTAGGGACGAGGCCAGAGGAAAGAGTCATTATCTGAGGTCAATTATTCTTAGTAAAAATTTTTTTTTATTCGAACATTTAAAAAGCAAGTAAATATTTTTTTCTATAAGAATCGTGTTATCATCTAATCATTAATTGGAAAATTTAATAATATTATCCTTAAAAGAGATTTTAGATTAAACCTACCGATCATATTTATTAGCATTTATATTATTTGCAGTTAAATTGATCAAAATTTAAATTATATTCAATTAGATTTTTTTAATCATTCATTTTCGCTTATTATTACACAGGCTTTTGCAAGGCAGCGCCAGTTGCATAATTATTAACCGCAGTAGGTCACTCATTTGTCAAAAAAGATATAATGCATAGTTGCTTACAATGTGTCAGTCACAATAGTTGTCGTACTACTTCAATGTTGATAAGTTGGATTCGTACAAATAGCGGTTTCAAACTTTGTTAAATAATATTTTGATGGTAATTTCCAGCGATTAACAAAATTATGAATCATTTGACTGTAAGCAATGTTTTTCAATGAGAGCAAATGAATGCTCTCTACACGAGACACTTTACTACTACTACTACTACTACACTCCCAGTAGACAAGTAGACGTGCTAATGTGCTCAGAGATTGTAAAACGATCGCCCAAATGAGGGGAAATAGTTCAACAAATGTCAAGAAACTTGTTTAGAATTTTGTATTAAAAACGCGACAATCTGCAAAACAGTCAGATAAAAGAAAATATATGTAAGTCTTTTATTTAACAACAACCAAGCCTAGCTATCGGCTTAGCTGCTTGCTTTCAATACAAAAAAAAAAGAAATCATAAGAAAAGAAATGCTATATAAATTAAACCGATTTTTTTAACACCCGTGGTTGGCCTGTACAGAGAGAAGGTCAAATTACCGCTAAACATCTTACAACATATACATTTTCAGTCACATCTCACACAACGTGGTAGTATTAAATAGCAGCAGTAAATATCTGTAAGAATTAAAAGCCGTATATATATTTTTTTTGGTATTTGTGGGGAAATTCAGAGTTCGCTTAATCTGATTTGAAACCCTGAAGGGAGATCTTGCCACGTTTAATAAAAGCATAATATTTTAAGTTAGCGGGAGACTTAACGATTAGTTTTGCCCATTTTCTAACAAACGCTAAAAGGAATGATAAGAAAAAACTTTGAATTATTGTTGAATTGTAATCGTGAAGTGAACAAACGAAACCCAATGACAAGCTTGGCAAACCTAGTCCGTTTCTTTCTTCTTTGACTTCGTAACCATAATCTAAACAGATGAATGGACGGATAGACTTGACTAAATAAATCTCTTCCGTTTTTCATGCGAAAATTCTTTTTTTCCCAAAACACTGTTGATCTTGTAATTCCACGGACAGACAAATAGATAGACTTTTCACATCCATTCCGCCCTGACAATCTTCTAAAGGAAGCAATCTTGATTCCGAAAGATCGTAAGAATTTGGCAAAACTAATATAACTCTTTTGATTGACATAAAAGGAATTCACAAATGTTTTCGAGAATTTGAATGTCTAGCAAAACCACTTGGATTGATATTGTGTACGATTATACATCTAGTATAAATTGGGCAAAGTACGGAGAGAAAACATTACTACTGACTCTGAAGCTCTTTACAAAAAAGAAAAAAGAAAAAAAAGAGAAAAAAGAGTTTGGGTGTGGGACTAGGAGAGCGACGTATGTTTACGAGTGGAGGCGAGCAAAGAATGGAGAGAAATGGTGTTGGTGTTACACGCCGAACTTGCAGTGCAGTATCTTTAATTCAAAAAATGCACTTTACTATCCTTCGCATAAGCATTCAAGTTCCCCCTTGTGCTTCACAAACGTCCTTAGCGTTAATTTCATTTTATTCTATAGTTAAATTTTAATCATTTTTAAAATTAAGAAAAAATTGATTTCTAAACTATAAAAAAAGGAAAGCAAAGATATTACCTCCTAGACGAATATATGCTCTTTGCACGAATGGGACCAGAAGGCTGTACTGAACACAGAAACATAATCTCCTGAAGAAAATCATGCTTAAAACGAATGTTTTCCACTCATAGTCCTCTCACACATAAATGGTTTCAAGAGAGGAATCGATAGCTAATTTTGTCTACGTGCTAACCACATACGACAAAGTTAACATACCTTCTAGTTGTAGTCTATGAAATAAACAAAGTCGGCGTGAGTTGTTGGTACGCGATCACTTGCATTGCAAGCTTTAACTTATTTGTTTCATATGAGTTTAGTACCAACAATATAATTGCAGCAGTGAGATCGGGGCTTTTTTTTCCTGTTCAGTATTTATTCAATTTCTTTGTCTATGTAAAGAATTTAAAAGTGTTCAACTCATAGAACTTGTATTCAGAATTATTGAAACGAAGACATGCAATAATATTGTTAAAATATTGTGACGTAAATCACGGCCTAAAGTCGATAACAAAATGAAATGATCGACAGGGGAATAAATCAAAAAATTAACTGATTTAATAGCAGCTTGCTGGCGAATTGTGTTTATTGTAGCAAAGCCTAAGCGTAGTGTTAAGTGTTCTCACCGATTGGCAGATATATTGTAGAAAGTAGTACTTATCGCTAAACAAATGTGTGCATACATATATATACAGGGAAGTGCTTAATCGTTGTAGGAGAATGTCAAAATATCAAATTTTAAATAATGATTCCGACTATGATGAAGTTACGCCCGGAATATCGAATGAACCATTCACTTTACTATTGTTTGACAGCGAACAACAGGCCAACTCCGCTCATCAGTTAACTCGAAGCATTGATCGTCAACGATCTGAACGCAATAATCATTTAAATGAAAACCATAACCCGTACGATGATTGCAAGGAACGTAACAGTTTCAACGAAAACGTGCTGCAACATTCACAGAATGATAACGATATCCCTCATGTCATTGTCACAAACAATAATAATAATAATAACAATAAGAATGTTAACGATAAAAATTCGATCATATCAGCAAATTACACTAAAAACTGCAGTAAACATAATGCAATCCATAGTGCAATGACACCGCTAGACAACGATGAGAATGCCATTGAAGTTCCGCTAATACAAAAACATAGCACTACTGCCACGAGTGCCAACAATAGGGATAATGCCAGTAACACCCACAATCACATTCAATTTACAAAAGCAAGTAATATTTATAGCATTTACAAAGAAAAATCTACATAGCTACTTTTATTAGATATATAGCCAAAGCGTTATAAATTCAAAAAAACTGTTACAGACAGTTGTTCAGCGATTTTTCTTCGCCAACATATTTTTTAAGTTTTTAAAATGTTAGATCATGCCGATTATAGGTATACCTAATGGGTGAGATTCTATAAAGAGCGATATTTTTTAGCAGATCTTTGGTCCACCAAGAGTCTTAAATCACTAAACACATACTTCAGTCGTTCCTTTTCCGCCCTAACAGATTGATTTCAAGACGTTTTTTGACAATTTCCTCAATTCGACAGACCCAAGACAATATAAAGCGAAATATATACATCTGTTAAGTATGTAAGGATACTATGTCTGCAAAAAAGCGATATCTGTCTATGGTCTCTCTGTATTTTCCATCTTTCCTATACGGTTTAGGATTTTATAAACGTACGCAGCACGTGAAGATCCTTCGGTTTAAATTCTTATGCCAACCGAATTTCTATCTTTCCGACTCATCGTAGGTGTTATTTAATAAACGTGCCTAGCACGTGAAGATCCTTCGGTTTAAATTCTTATTCCAGCCGCCTTTCCATCTTTCCTACACGTCTTAGGAGTTATGTAATAAACATGCGTAGCACGTGAAGGTCCTTGGGTTTAAGTTATTATGTCAATATTTTTCAAATATTGAATGAACCAAGTGGTTGCAAGCAGTCAAATTTCTGTTCAATCGATACCTTCATGCTTTATAATTTTATACCTTTTTGCCTCGAGAACATTCGATTAAAATGTGTTATAAAATGTTCAGTTATATGTTTATCGGGCTAATTATAACGATTGTAAAGTAATAAATTTTGATAAAAAGTTGTATGATTTACAAAAATTGTCGCCGTAGCGAGCATTGCTTAATAATTAACTTTAGAATTTGATTAGTTGCGTCATTAACTAAAACTAGAAGAATTCTTAGTGATCCTTAATATTTCTAAAGTGAAAGCTTAGCATGGATTCGCATCAATACCGCGACTGAAACGCGATTAGTGGCACCTACATAGTAAATTGCAAACTTCTATCAATCTTCTCCGTCACATATTCGTTTGCGTGGGGTGTTTGCCATTAGCGTTCTAGTTATGATGGAATCTTACAACATTTATGTAACGCATTTCGCGTAGCACCTCCATCATATCCCCCTTAGTAGACCATTCTTTCGGATTATCTGTTGTGGGCCCAGAACTTTACACGTTCCCCTTTGACTTCAGAGACAAATAAATATCCCATGCAATCAGGACGGGTCTTGCGCGAGACATGCCACGGAAACATAATCGTTAAAGTGGTGTAAACGTTCCTATATATATACGCATAATATAACCGCAGAAATTGCCTGAGTTTGATTTTGTCATGAACATTCTAAGGTAATAAAAGCGATCACGTTCCCCGTCACCTTTATGCTATGTACACATCTCTTCCTTCACATACTGACATGTAATCACACATTACAAGCAAGAAGCGTATATCATCGCTTATCCTCATTTCAGTATAGCGCAGGGATGGACATCTGCTATGTTCCTTTTCAACTTGATTATGATTACCAAGATCATATAGTTCGTGGTACATATACCGTTACCGTCACAGCATTTAACTATGCATACCTACCAGAATATGATTTTTACTATTTTCTATATAAATTAATTTGATTACAAAACTCCCAAGAAGTGTCACACAAATTTTTGTGTGATCATTAGTAGTGTATAGCTCTGATCAAAACAACATAAAACTTATAAGCACATCGAGTAAAAACATTACAGTCGGGCAAGACCGACTAATAAATTTTCTGCAGCAAAGACAATTTTTTCAGGGGACTTTTTATATTGGATAGAGTCCAAAAGCGAAAGGTAGTATGAGTAATTATTTTGTCTTCATACAGTGCTAAGAATTACACATTGTTCCCATATAAAGGCTTGGCTTTCATAAAAACACTGGGTGGATTGAATGCGAAAAATAGACGTGCTTGGTCCAAATCTTGCGCAATTAATGGTTATGTGAAATTGTTCTACGGATCTTACGTTCTTTTCGTCGTAAAATATTATATATTAGGTATTTTTTGCCATACAAAGACCAATCAGATCCAAATTTCTTGCACCAAACTAATGTTACTCAGCGATTTTTGTTAAACAATTTGAAAATTACATTTTTTTAGTAACACCTAACAAATTCCGCCAGAAGATCTCGAAAACTTATATCTCGTATGCTAATCAAAAAGACATGGACGGACATAAGACGAGCAGTCAATGTGCAACATCTAAAATAAATGTTGTACTTAACGAAGATCTGAAAAAGTTACTTTCTTTCCCAACAAAATTGATTAACACTGTAAGCGGCCGATCACTCGGATCACGGCTCGATGAAGGACGCGGCAAATTGTGCGACTCGTGTGATCTGCAGGACCCGTAAACATTGTCATTTTGAATACATATCGCAGTCCATGCTCTAAAGTACTTTGTTCAATTCTGAAGTACTACTTAAATTACAGGCGACTGACTGTTCCAAGACTGTGCAAAACAACTGGCAACAACTTTTAATTTTAAGCATACAATGTATGTTAGAGAGAACTAAATACACACTAGTAAGATGTTCACGGACAGTAGATGTTTATGGTACCAATAAGAGCAGTAGCGCCGTTAATTAGCAGCCATTTATGTGCTTGCTTTTCCATTCGCATTACTTGTAATGCAAGAATTCCGTTAAGCTGCTAACACTGTAACAAACATTTGCAAAGCAAAACCATAAGAATTTTCGTATTGTTAAACGAACATGCGCTATCGTATCGACATATATGTAAGTTTGTAACCCGAAGAGCAGGTAGAATAAACAATGAAAGCAAATTTCATCATTTATATCACGTTGAAGAATTCTAAAGTTAATATTCGTAGCACAAACGAGCGATTCTATTATGCCGGTAGAAGAATGGAGAAGAGTCGGTCCGCTCAGCTAATATCGATATGATCGTTGATGGATGATGACAGTAACGTATGAAGTACTTATAGCGGTGAAAAGTGATTGACTTTTCCTTTTACTTCGGCTTCATGTACAGACTTTTGTGCTCTTTGTAAGAGCTGCGTGACCATGACTTCGTTCTTTTCTTTTCTATTTGCTGTTTGCTTGTGTGCAAACATGAATTGCTTTAACGTTGCTTTTGCTTCTTCATTTCATCAGACTTTATTCTTTCACCCTTACGCTGTCTCTGTAAAGAAATCGTTAATATCGGTAGTAAAAGTAAATATCCTTCGTATCACTTTTGAGAAGGATTAGTTAAGCTTAGCGGAATGGTGGCTTTCTCGCAACGGAACTATCGCTAAGACACACTTCGAACAGATGCAATTAAGTCAAAGATTAAAGAAAAGGTGGTTGCAACGTACATGACCTCACCGCGCCCTTGTAATCGCCAAACACACGCCTCTTTCTGTCTGCCCCTCCTCTCCTGTTCCTTTGATGCATAGTCAAATGTACTTTCGACACGAAATTCGTATTCCATTAAAAAGATGAGAATAACGGTAGATAACATTTTTTCAATAAAATATCTTTTTTCATTCTCTTGAAAAAAATATTCTACACCCTACACCACTTATATTATATCTTCTATTTTATTTTCTTTTTTTATATCAGAATCATTTTCTGAATCGATCTAAGACGAAGTCTGCCGTCTGACGGGCACTCTTGCAAATTGTTTGGATCGGTCTACTTTTTCGATCAGTTCCCATATAACGTCATATTTTGAAAACTCGTTATATAAGAAAAAATTACAAAACTTGAAAATTTTTCAAAAAAACTCGCTCTGTAGGTACGAGCACTTTACTCGGCTGGGGCAATTTTTGAATCCTCTCTCCTAAAATCGTTCCTACGAGCACGCAATCTTTACGTATTATGGTAAAACGGTATAATTTTTAATATTTCACGGCGAAAATTAGTTCGAAATAGTAAATCGGTATAGAAATCAAGTTTACCGAATTTGGGACTTACGTGGCCTATTTTTTTTTTGGATACCACCGCATATAAGGGTTTCTCCAAGATGAGGGCGTTGAAGGTAATCCTCTGCATGAAAATAAAATGTAACTTTTGTTCCATTCTTGGCAGAACAATTTAATAGCTGTATTAAGTGAAGTGATGTAGGGCATCTAAGAGTCGGCTTTGCCGGACTATATTGTTTGTATTTATTTTTCATGAAAAAATCGATGTGTACACTTTATACACCTGGATAACACAGGCGAGGATAATATTTAATAGTTTTTTTTTTTTTTTTCTTTTTGAGAGTCATCAACAGAAATATTTCCCCGACGTATATTTTTCTAACATTAAATATTTATGCGTCCATTCGCTTGAAAGTAAATTTTATTTTTTTACGCATTTAAGGATTACGAACACAAATGCGTCTGTGGACAGGGCGGTTTCGGCGCTAACCTCAGATGCAAATCAACGCAAGCAGCGAAAACAAAAATTCTCCGGGCGATCGTTATTTGCTGCATTTTCATGGCAAGTATTAAAAACTGGGATTGAAAATCGCACTGTGTCTGATGTTGTAAGCATTGCCTTATGTTGTTTTTCTTTCTCTCTCTATCTCTCTCTTTCTGTCTCTTTCTCTCCCTCTTTCTGTCTCTTTCTCATTCTCTCTCTCTCTGTGCCTCTGTCTTTCTGCTTACGTTTCTGTTTGTATGCAGGTTGTCGAATTTCTAGGTGGGTATATAGCCGGAAGCCTGGCCATTATGACTGATGCCGCACATTTAGCATCTGATTGCATTAGTTTTATAATTGGTTTGGTAGCAATTTGGTTGGGCAACAGGCCACCGGACGATAAAATGTCATTTGGTTATAAGCGTATGGGTAAGTGTTGCTATTGTACACTTGTTTGTTGACACTATTGTTGTTATTGTCAAATTTCACAAACCAATTACGCCAAGAGCATTATGCAATACATCAACATGAAGTATTGTTTTATATGCTTAGCGACAAAATATATTTCTGCTGGGTTGGTTGTTTGTTCTGCTTTTTTTTTTTCTTTTTTTGTTTTTTTGCGCGCGCGACTAAGAGCACTGAAAGTAAAGTACTAATTTCTCTAATATAATATCACTGCACAATTAGAAAGACGTACTTATTCCATTAACTTTTAGTGTTTAAAGAAAAAATTCGATATGCAACATAAATTTTTATCGCACAAAGATAACAGAAAGAAAAAAAACGCACATATTCATAGGAAATAGCAAAAGCAAAAAAAAAAAAAACAAAGTACACATGAAGAAAAACTTACGACTTTTGCTCAATGACAAGAGCTATGAGGGATGGCAATGAGTTCTCAATAACAAGGAATTTAAAAACATACTCGAAATAAATTTGAATTCATTTATAAATCTTCTGATGATTGCAGAAATTGTTGGTGCTATCGCTTCAATTTTGGGAATTTGGATATTAACCACGACCTTGGTTTTGATGGCATTACAACGTCTTTGCACAAACGACTATGAATTGGATGCGAATTCTATGATGACAATTTCGTTCATTGGGATTCTAATTAACATAGTGTAAGTATAAGAAGTTATATAAAGATTTCAAATTTCAGAAAAGCCACATTTCACGAAATTTGTTTTTGTTTTAAGGCTAGACCTACGGCACCCGTCAGTGTGACGGGTATTGTGTGATTTAAAGGTTACAAATTCTGCATAAGAAAGGGGATATCTTTGCATGTGGTATATTCACTTTTAATGATTTAAGACAGCAACTCTTTATGTCTAGTCTTTTCTTTTTTTTTTTTTTGGACAAGCCTGCTTTGCTGTATTTCTACTTGTACGGAAACCCGTCAATTTGATGAGTCATTTTTATGAATCTTCACAGTTGCAGAAATGAAGATAGGAAGCCCAAAAACCTTTAGTTAACTTATTAGGAATATGAGATTAGGTGGCGGAAGTGATGAGTTTACATACACACCCACAATATAGGAAACGCTAAAAAAAAGCTCGGAAAATACCGAGCAATTTTCAAATTTATTTCTCACAACTTATTACTCAAATACCCGCCAAAGTCACTTGAATGTTCGGTTTGATGCAGAAATAGCTGCCGATCGAACTACTAATACCTATGTAATTAACGTTTGAATAGATGAGCTAGCATTTGCATTTAAATCATTAAGTTCTTTTTCATACCAGGGCTTTTTTCAATTGCGACACCATTTATGTGTTTGTGCTCTTGTTAATTTTTTTTGGTAATACACTTTTATTTTGTGACGTCATAAAAGCATTGGACGTAAAAATTTAATCTTGTAAAATGAGTAACTAGCTTTATAGACTTCATCTAACAGTATATAAAAGTGAAAAGAAAGAATGGCCAAAAAAGTTATCATGAGTAATATAACAATTTTTATGTGACTCGTGGAGTTAATAGATTTGGCAAGTGAAACAAGTGAAAACATTGCAGGCGGGAAACCTGGAATATTAGAACTTTTTGTCGTATGAACTTCAATTTTCGTTACACGAGAGATGGTTCAACAGATTGCCCCACTCGATCCAGTTTCAACTAATTTGGAAAGCCGAGGTATTATTACTTAGCCCCTTTTTTTTGAAAATCGCAATTTTTCCCTTATAACGACTTTTCAAAAAAGGGCGAGTGGTCGAAAACGTGGACCGATCCAAACAATTTTCAAAAGCCTTTGCCCTTGGATTAAAACACATCAGCGTACCAAGTTTCATCAAAGTATCTCAACAGTTCGACCTGTAGATTGGACATAAATTTACATAGACAGACATCAGACGATTTAAATTGATCGGTATAATAAAAGGAGGGTCTACGTTAAGTCCCTCTGGGTGTTATATATGTCTGCATATACCTTGCACAACAAGGAGTGTATTACAAAAAAGGCTGTGCCAGCTACGACAAATGATCATCACCCCATCAGCAGTCGTCCTGCTCTGCCGACAGTTTCTGAGCGCTTAATAACCAATCAGATTGGATGACATTGGCATTCGAAGAATTAAGTCTCTGACAATCAGTCATATTATAATCCCAGCCATAGCTTTACGCCTGTGCTCAACGAGCTGAAAGATACTTGGTCCAAGTGTGATAAGAAGAACTTAACGACTCTGTTTAGAAATGATTTCACTATGTCCTTTCACTGTGTGAATTGCAATCTATTGTTAGCTATTTTGGTTTCGCTCCGTTAGCGATTAAACTTCCTAAGTCTAACTTGAAGAATCGATATCCGTGCATGAAAGTCAGTTAGTCTTTTAGGATTACCTTACATGTTCCTTAAGGATCTAGTTACTCAAATATATATCTGTTTCGCTTTCATTAATTTACGAAGGATTTTGTCCAACGAATAAACGAAGATTCGGATTATATTTCGCGTTGGTCTCTCGACAATAGTTTAAAGCCAGATAAAACCAAAGCTACAGTGATATCAACCAATGCTTATGATTCTGATTTTCTACCCTGCGCTATAACGGCTCATTATCAGTTAGGTCTAGGACTAACTCACGTTAAATGCTGATAATCATATCAATCTTACGACCATGCGTTCAAAAAATACTCTAAGGAAATTTAAACTAAATATAAATACTGTTCACAGAAGATCTACGGATTTACGTATATCAAGATAATTTGCCTGCTTTTTGGTTTATTTCATATGTTACTGTCTATTATAACATAAGTGATAGAAAAAAAAAAGTGAAAAAAATATCAAAGAGGATTAATTGCTTAACAAAAAAACTTCCACTTTCTATACGAAAATTTTGGAATTAAAAAGGAACTACTTTTATGTAATCGTCTTGCAATGTATTCTAAATGTAAATAATGTTTTTAAGAGCCTTACAAATGCAGTAAGCTAAAAACCCTTTTATTAATTGTTAATGTTGAGCGTTCCACTGACTTTAAGTAAATTCATAATAATACGAGAATTTTCAATTCTCCATTGACTACTGGGTTCGCAAAAAGAGTTTTTCTAGACTGCCAAAAAATTGGAGTGTGACAGATTTATTCTTCCCGTTATAGCATACTTCATATATCAATCAGAAAATGTTAAACCCAATACCAAAGTATCGGAAAAGTCACTTTATATTTTTCGATAGAAAGGATAATCAATGCAAACAAAAATTCAAGGTCCACTTAGTGATCACCGTGCAAAGTGCCTTCATAGGAAACTACCAGTTACTATTTTCATTTGATTAGACAAGTAAAAAGTTGGCTTTGTCGTATCTACTGCTCCGAAAATCCAGGACAAATAATTGAACAAACACTTTAAATACAGAGAGTGACAGTTGGCTTTGGGTTTTAGTCGGGCTCTGTACGCAAGCCACATTCTTCGAAAATGCTGCCATTTCGACTGTTACACTGCAAGGTTGTGTATTACCGAACGTTATCGATCGACCTTTTTGGCATGAAACTAATCCTGAAGGTATGGGTGATGTCTCCTTAAGCCATCTGCGCTAGAGTTCTGGAACACTGGCTCTCTATATGTTTCACAAAACACAGATCCGACGCATTATATTATATAAATTTTATTTCGGCCAGGAATAGTAGTATGCCTGCTAGCCTTTTGTCTGTTGTTGGAACGTTCACACCCATAAAAATTGATGTATATTAGTGTTTACTTAGTGATTATAATACAAGCTTTAAATTTATGATTTAATATTCATAGCAGAAGTTGATCAAACGTTGTTACAAACAAATTTGCGACATCACTCATAACATAAATCAAGTGAAAATATTATAGTCGGACTAGGCCGTCGGTTGAACATCCTCCACACCACATTATCTAACACAATTCTTATTTTTGCCATAGAACACACAAATTATATCCGATTTTTATATGATCTTAATATTAAAAACGAGTAAGAACACAAGATCTCAAAAATTAGGTCGAGATGGTTCAGATTTGCTACAATTAATTTTTGTATCTTAAATTACTGTTATGTTCTGATTTTCACCATGAAAACTTAGCCCTTTTTGTCATATGAACTTCCATTTTCGTTACTTGAGAGAGGATTTACAAAATTGCTCTAGCTGTTTGAATATTTTGACGCCAATTTAGAATGCCGGACTTTTGACGAGAAATTTTGAAAATTGGATATAACGTCTTTTCAAAACGGGGAGTTATATTGGGAGTGGTCGAAAAAGTGGACCGATCCCAACCAGTTTCAATAACGTTTCTTGGGTCGAAATATGTCAGCGTGTCAAACTTCATCAAAGTATCTTAAAAATTTCTATCTATAGGCTGACTATATATTAGACAAACAGACGGACAGGCACTTTTAGATCGGTATATTAAAAGGTGGATCTATCTTAAGCTCTTCTGCATGTTACGTACCTTCGCACAAACTTAATACATACCATACATGGTATAGGGTATAAATAGACGGAGTGTACTTAAAAACACGAGGTGCAACCTATAAGATCCACGCCTTTTAGTTTATTAGTCCTGCAAGTTTAATGTAAAAGTACCCGCAATGGGCAACTTGCCCCGCCCTTAACTAACAAAATACTGGTTACAAGTTTTCTTTTGTGTTGTTGTTGTTGCCGTTGCGCTTATTAGCAACATAACTGCGCGTAGTAGGGAAAACAAGATCTTCTTTTTTGTATATCTAGATATCCTTGAAATAACTGCTATCTGCCATAATATCGAATAACAGATTCACCCTTAAGCGTTACCTTAGATTTTGTTACGTTTGTGTTATGTTGTGGAGCAATCAAAAATGCAAAACACGTAGCCAGCAAGCAATTGCACATAAATGCCGTGTAACATTTATTGAATTTAATATCAAGTGTTTTTTATGATCTATTTTTTTTTCGCTCAGCATGATTTTTATTTTACACACTTCAACGCATATCCTGCCAACCGTTGGCATTGCCGATGCCCATGGTCATAGTCATAGCCATAATCATGGCCATGGTCATTCACCCGCCACCGTGCATTTGCATCGACCTAAAAGCGCAAACGACAACCATTCGCAGCTGTCTGATGTTTTTGTTGATACGACAAGTGGGACAACATCAATGGAGTTATTGTCGCCTGAAGCAATGGTGCTCAACGGAAGTGGTTTAAAACACCAAACAGATGGGTGAGAATTTATTGAAATGTAAATTGTTGCATGTAACGGACATTTAATTAAATATTGCTAAATGTTTTTGTTTTTTTCATTTGGTTTTTTGTGTTTTGTTTTTTTTTTGTTTTTTGGGTGATAGGATTTTATAATCAATTTACCATTTATTTCTTTTATATTGCAATACTGTGGACTGTGTAAACATTTAAAAAGTTTATGAATAATCCACAACGGTATATAGATTAATATTTCTTCTTATACGTTCGCTATTCTTTTCATTTCAATTGAATTTTCCTTTTACGTTACATATAAACATTTCATATAAATATTTGAAACGGTATTCTCTACGCACACCATTAACAATGTATTAAACGTAACATATCTCCCGGCTGTAATAATCGATACATAGAAAATTGTAATCACGTTTTATATCAACATTTAATTCATAATATAATTGTTTTTTTTTTTTTCAGAAATGATAAAAATTTAAACCTACGTGCAGCCATGATTCATGTCATCGGCGATTTGGTGCAAAGTTTTGGCGTATTTTTTGCTTCAGTATTAATTAAGAACTTCGTAAGAGCAACTTACAAATTGACATATATATACAAACACACACAACAATGTGGAATAACTTTCGCTTTATATCCTTTTCTAGCCGAAAGCAGTCTTTCTAGATCCTCTATGTACATTATTATTTTCTATAATTGTTATAATGACCACCGTCAACCTATTTAAGGAATCCGTGCATATATTAATGGATTCAGTACCTCAGGATATTCCTATGAATGATCTAAAAATGGATTTATCCAACTTGGTTGGAGTAACGTAAGGATTATTTAACTGAATTTACTTGACTTTCTCATGAACCACGTCTTCAATTAGATCTGTTCATCATCTAAACATTTGGAATCATAGCACCAACCACAAGATACTAATGGCTCACCTAGTTATAGGTAAATATATTTACAATAATGATTATTATAAATTCTTATTTTTATCTGATTCGCTAAATTATTTCAAATTTCAGATCCATCAGTCCCTAGCAATACTGTGTTATTTAATGCTACTCGATTAGTTCAAAATTCTAAATACAACATAAAGCATAGTACGATACAAATTGAAACGGAAGCTTTATAAAAAGTGATAACAAAAAAAAAAAAAAAAAAAAATTATAAATATTTTTAATTCAAGTATTTTCTTTTTTATTTATTTATTTTTGGTAAAGTACACACGTTTTAAATCGCAATAGTTAAGGTATTGGTTGGCCTTGTTTAACCTTCTTTATAGAAGGAAGAGCGATTACTCTCGTCTCTCACAAACAGCCACGGACAAAAGGACATATGTACAGCCTAAAGTTTCCCTATAATAACATAAAAGTACGGGTCAAACTATGAAAGTAGCTTAACCCAGAATTTCTAATTAATTAAGAATAACGTATATTAACAACAAAAAACATAATATAACATAAAGTATGTAGAAACGTTATACTCAGGCAAGGTTAACGCCCTATGCTACTTTGTCAACTATAAACTTTCATTTATTTTTGTCATGGACTATAAAACGCCATATTTTCTATTAACTTTTCATCGTAATCTTTTTTCGGGTGAAGCTCAAAAAATGTACCGATATGACCCAAGCTTGACAAAGAGTATATTATCCTTTATGCATCATGTCGCCATAAAACACCAAAAGTTAGTTGTAGTAGTTATTATATATAGCATAATACTTTCATGGAAGATCTTTGCATGAGAATGTATCCGAAAAATAGTTCCACTAGGTGCAGCCATCGTGTCATAAATTTAGATATCAATTTACTAGCTTTCATCACAAAACAGGAAAAATTGATCTTTGTCCCCACAATATTTGTTTAGGTTTTTTTTTTTTTTTGTTAAGATGTTTATGTCGGAGGACATGCAAACAAAAACGTCCTACATCAACCAAATTTTCCAAATTCATTTATCATAACAAAACATTACTTTTCACCGATTATTGGGATATATATTTACTATTACAGATTTCTTAGAAGAGGTGTTACATGATCGTAAAAATAGTTCGATCCAATTCATTTTCAATAAAGTTCCTTCTTAAGTCAAAACGTCCTATTTGCTTCTATTGTCCCTAATCGCTCGAAACGTCATCGAAGAGGATGGTCCTATCCGTTGTTCGGAGATGACGACTAAACTGAGCCTGCCATTCCCTATCCGTAAAGTCTTGTAGTCCTATCTGTTATTCCGGGATAACGACTAAGCTGAGCCTTCCATCCCCTATCCATAAATCAAAAAAAGTGTCCCTATCAGTAAAATCAAACAAAAGGAAATATTTCGCATCAATGTATCCCCAGGTGCGTCAACGTGTGCCAACGTGAGTCAACGTGCGTCTGGGTGTGTCTATATGTGCCCATTTGTGTCTATATGTTTACGTCTCTAAATTCGCAGTCTCATGGTCGATTTCAAATTTGGTGGAAACATTGGAAGTTCCTGCAAGCAGGTTGGTATTGAATGAACCAGTGTGGTCATAGCAGAAACCCGCACTCATTTTTGTTAATTTGGTTACAACAGAAACTTGAACTCGTTTTTTTTTAACAAAAATCACTTATCGCATACGATATGTACTAACTGTAAATGCGATAAATAATAAGAAAATGCTTATCAAATTCGTCGTAAACAAGAACAATATAAGTTCGACGAAAATACGAACGTCCAAGAGTTTTTTTTTTTTGATAAATTTTCTTGGAAAGGGACTTCGTGGGTAGCCTTGAACATACCCCGAATAAGAAGACTCGTTACAATGCATGAACTCTTCTTAGACTAGTCACTAGAAAGGTAAAGAAAAGTGCTGCTTTTCATTGTGTGTGTGTGTGTGTTGTGAAGTGCAAAGTGACTTTGCATTTCCTGTTATTTCTGTTCTTGCATCTATCTAATCCTATGATAATTGAACACAATCTTTTATTGTTGGCATGAGTTACTTTTACTCGTTACTTGTCATTTTGATAATGTTAAGTAATTTATAAATATATAGTACGTATGTCCTCGATTGCTTTTCTCCAATAAGGCTGCATAAATCATCGAACTCTCACGCCTTCGGTGCAGAAGATGAAAGTATTCTTTCTATCAGATGCTTATATAGTATTTTTTATTACATTTATAGAACAGAGTGCACATAAAATTCTGCTCATCAATTCACTCTAAATAGATGAAACACGACTAATCGAGTCTTAGTGGAGGGCACTTGGTTTTTCCTAAAAGAATTATAAAATATTATAAAAATTGATTGTTGTTGTAGAAGTGAAACATACCCCGCCCTGCCTACCTATCAACACATAGCGCATATACATATGTTTGTAGGCATTACATGGCAAACCTGAGAAGAGAAAGGGAGTCGATATCAACACTGAAAGTAATCTCGCAATTTTAATTGATTAAGTGCAAGATGAGAGAAATGCAAAGGTGTTGAGTTTCTATAAACATGCAACTCAACAGAACAAATGTGTGAATAAATATATTTTTATTGATACTTGTTACGCTTTTCGCTTGTCTTCACATTCCTCTTCTTTTTTTTTTTTATAATGAGGAATCTATAACTGACATGTGCAGCAGCAAAAGCTACTTATGTATATGTTTTACATAAAAAGGGACAAAGAAATTTTATTTGGCGCATGCATTCGATTGAACCGGCGTTCAAGTTGCTCTTCATGTACCCAACCTAATTCATAGGTAACTAACACCTGCACAAATTTCCTTAGGATTATTTTTATATACCGTACGTAGGTGTAATTATAACGATAAGACCAAGGTTATATTCCCCACACATCAAGAGGCAGAAAATGATGAAAATAATTGAAATTTGCTAGACCATGAATCTATTAAAACGTAATTCTTAATAACAAATAAATATGAAACGAAATGTGAAAACTCTACATGTTTAACTTTAAGTCGCTTTTTGAACACTCAACGTCCGTGGTCATGGATGAAAGGGTTTGTCAAAGCATTCTGTAAACATCAACTTAACTAAATATTAATCGTAAGTGCAACGAGTAAACGATCCCTGCACATATCTTCATTAAAATTTCTATTTGCATAATGCATACATTGCGACATAAGACAATTGTCTGTGTTTCAAGAGTTACGATAAATTGAGTTTAATCGCTTGTGTAGGGACTATGAAAATGATATGCACAACTGCTTAAATGGCACAACGAGTTAACATTTCCATCGGCTCAATAAAAAAAGCCAAAGCAACTACGAAGGATTGAGACGAATCTTAAGCACCTATTCTCAAAGCGTATATATATAAAAATATATCCGATTCTTATCAGCTATTTCTTAGAAATTTTAAATCAATGAAAACCAAGTAAGGGCCACTAATTTTAATATTGTGAACGAGCACGCGAACAAGGCCGTTGCAATCGCGAATTCCGATCGCTATCAATTAAAGAAGACTATTAGTGCATCTGCCTGACCCGAAGGTAGATATGGAAATGAAAAACTGCAACCATTACATTCTCGCACCGTAGAACATAAATGAATGAATGCTTGGGTGCGTGTGCGCGCAAATAAACGCGAAAGGCACGCTTGTAAAAATGTAAGATTTAATTAATACACGCAACATATTAACAGTTTGCCATCTATACACTGCAACAATACGCGCATACCCTACGTACCCCAGCATTGGTCTTTAAACATACTCACATGTAAGTTGTAAGTTTGTATGTGGGTGACTTTGTGTGTGTGCATGTGAAAAGAAAAAATAATAATAATAATAATAATAACTACCAACTCATTGCCACAATATGAAAATAAAACCCTACAAGCGCCTACAAATGCTGATATGTGTACAAATACATATGTATTTTGCGCATATTTATTGCAACCAAAACTACCGTTGGGTCAGCAATACCAAGACTTGCACCCCGCAGACAAAAAAAAAAAAACAACGAAAAAAACTTTCTGCTTGCTATTACTAACAGTGCGTATGAGCGATAAATGTTACCAACAACCACATGTAAATGCCAGCTTTGCACGCACCGCGCACAAACACCCACAAACGCGGTTTATGCAACACTTTTCGCTTGAGTAAATTTAAAAATGTGAATTTTCACTTGTGTGAATTACTATTAATTAAAAACGCTTTTTCACTAGCCGAGAAAAAGCATATGAGACCGTCACCGCTAGCATAGCCGCGGCTACATATATATATTTTTAAATATAATCCTTAATCCCTCCTCAACCCACTCAAAGGCCATTGGTAGCTGCTGCTGCTGCTAGCTCACTTAAGCTGCTTTTTCACGGGGTGTCACATTCACATTAAGCAATTGTTAAGTATTTTGTAATTGAATTGTTAAGTACGTGTGGCACGCAGGTTCACAATTATACAAAAGATATATGCATTTTCCTTTTATCTGGACTTGAGGAATAACATTAAGGAACATTTAATATTACAGTCTGAACAACTGAAGACGCTTAAGTGTAGTCCTTTATACCCATCCATAGAAATATGTGAGTGTGTTTGTTACTAAGTAGAATTTCAGCGCATATAAGTTTCGAGGAATGCGGAGAAGGATTACCCTTCAGAAATATTCATTAGAAAACCTCTAAAATATACATGTCCTTGCTCATTGGCCTTGAAATTGGCGTGCCCCCCGTTACACTGGCCCAGTCTCCGTGCACCTATCAGAAGCTTACAGCTAGAAAGAACAACTCTCCGACCAGGTTCCACAATGGACAAGCACACTTACAAGAAGCAAATACCTGCAAATGACAATACACGTTAGATATTCATCTCAGGCTCGGTAAGTTCGTTTAGATGAATCAAGAGACAAAGTTCGAAATGATGGGGTAGAAGCCAATGTAAAAATCGCCGCAAACTACTAAGTAACACACTCACGTTTTGCCAAATATTTAGGAATCAATAGATTGCTTAGAGATGACGAATATTAAGGATTCGTTTTCAGGCGAACAGCATTACTCGCCAATATGTTTTTTATGTCTAACGTTGTAACTACTGAACGGCAAAGATAATGGAACTGGGAAAATAGAATTTCTGAATTACTGTCTATGTTGCTTTGCTTTACATTTGGCTAACGCACTCACTACTGGTGAACGCACATAGATCAGCATTTTCACACTAAGGAAAATGTTTAGGAAAACTATGTACACTATCGCAAATTAAAATGGGCTGACATTATATCTTCAGATGCACACTGAGCCGGGAAATTTACTTGACTTAAGCTAAGAGAAGCACAGCTCAGAAAATTTTTAATAATGCATCATACACCATCTCCGATTCTAGGCAAGAGATAGCGCAAAAATTACATACACCAAAATACTTAAAACTTCCTCTTGACAGTTAACTAACACATAGACAGGTACCTCTCCATCTAAAACTACCCTTTTGCAATGACGAAATTAAATCATGCAAAGCGTACTTAAAAACCTAACATAACCACCACACTTCTAAGCAATCTTGCAGCTAAGTCACCACAAGTGTGCAAAATAAAAGCGAAGAACATCACAAATCTTTTTTAATATGAAGTAATGTACCGTAAAATGCCCTTAGTAATCTTACATATCTTATCCAAGTACATGTTGAGATTATGTTCGTAGCACTGAATTGTGATTTTTAAGTCAGCATAGGGTTTATTTAGGAGGTCTATTTTCAAATGAATTATTTATAGGAATTAATATCCACACCACTTTCATGCCTCTTCTAGCCTTGTCCCTTCGAATATTACGATCCAACTCTTTCGACTCGACTTCATTTGCTTTCCGCAAATATTTTGTTTACATATTCTTGTGAAAGTAACTCGCTCATACCAAATATTGTGAGAACCAAAGTAGCAGGACTCGTTTTACTTTCACACTTAGACGTAAGGGTATCGTAAGTATTTAGCGTAATTTAAGTTAAGTTTTATATAACGTTATCTTTTTCCATATATATTATCAGTTAAGTGTAGTTTAGATTATTTTTACATATGGTTAACTTTTCTTATATAAATGATTAGTTAAAGACTGCCGGCAAAGTGAAGCTATATGCTAGAAGACACCACCAAATTGCTATATCGAAGAGTTGCCGTATTTGAAGTAAGTCAGCTAACGTATTTCGAATGTGATCAACTAACCGATTGGAAGACAATTGCAAATTGTTTTCCTCGTGGATCGAAACGTCGACAAAGTAACACGCCATCAACAGCAGTGCTCCGTTTGGAATACGTACTAAAGGTGCCAAGTTCAAAAAATTGTGATAAAAACCCATCCGTTCTATCCGATGATCACCGACGACAGGTTGTTTAAGTTAAAGTTATTCATTGCAATTTTAACCGTTAGTTTTTTCATGATCACTTCGCTCTTTTTTAATTCCAACTATTTTCTCTTGTTAGTGTCACTAGGGCAATCAATAAAACAGTAAGGTAAGAGGTAGTAGAATTCTTTATTCCAGCGGGAAATATAAATATTAAAGATAATGACGCCTGGAATAGCCGCTAAGGCATATCTCTCATATAACAAACTTTACAATATCAGTGTGACAATCCTCTGGGAATCGTTTTTAACCTCTTCGTCAGCCAATAGCTGCATCGGCAGGTAAAGCATCATGGATGTATTTTTAGAATTTTGATTCTTAAAAAATCGATTAGTTTTCATGCAGACTCATCTTATCAAATGTGTGGCGTTAGCCACACTATTTAAATTAGTTGATTTATGTTTGATGATGATCATCATCGGAACGAAATTAAAACATTAGTAATGATAAAATGACAATTTATTGCATTAATATCGATAATAAATTTAATAAAAACAAAATTGTCGTTTTCGATTTTGCTAATAGTTCTTTACGTATGTATGTTGAATATGTGTGTCATGATAAATAATAGAAAAATTTCCGATTATTGGTGTTGAAATGTATCCGAAAAGTGATAAATGTTTTAACTGCTATGATTTTACGACATTATCGATTTAATTTAAAATTTTTCATTTAATAAAATATTCTTGTTAGAGAGAGAAAATTAAGCAGAGAACAAATTAAAACAAGTAAGAACATTATAGTCGGGCCCAAAACACAACTTAATGTAATACAAGCTTATTCCTTTTATATGATAGGATTCAAAAATAGGCGTAGATGATCCAAACTTTATAGAGGTAATTTTTGTATGAAATTACTATAATGATCAATTTCGATCACCATGTATTAAAACTTACACTGTTCGGCTCTACAGAGTATCAATGTTCGCAAAAATCCTTATTAGGGTAGCATCCAAAAAATAGGCCGGGTTGTTCGAAATTTGGTACAGTTAGTTTTGTTAGGTTAAGTTACTATTGTGATATAATTTTCGTCATGAAGCATTGAAAATTATATCTTTTTGACGTGCGAACTTCGGCTTTAGTTATATGAGAGGGTCACTCCAAAGTCTTCGTACCAATTTAGAATGTCGAAATATTTCTATTTAGGAAGTTTTGCTGAGAAATTTTGAAAATTGCAATTTTTTTTCGTATAATGACTTTTCACAATACAACCTTGTAAGTGGAGTGATCGAAATAGTGGACTGATCCGAACCATTTTTAATAGCGTTCGTCCTTGGATTGGCACTGTACCAAATTTCATCATATCTGAAAAATTGCGGCCTTTAGCTTGAACACAAATTTATAGGGACAGACATCAGATAGACCCATCGATATAATAAAAGGTGGGTCCGTCCCCTTAAACCCCTCTTCTACGTATTACATACGTCCGCACTACTTTAATGTACACTGTACTAGAAGTTGTGTAGGGTATAAAAATATCTTTCGATTTAGGACAAACCCCTGACACCCACCACTGCTAAATATTAACGCAAAATTTTAAATCTTATCAACTATGGACCTATCAAGTAAACGATTAGAACATTTCTTTTATTGAATTTTATGAAGCGAACATAGAGTTCCCCGAACAAATTTTATAAAATATTCGAATCCTCGGACCGATTTTTCCTATGACTTGGAAGTTATAGTTTTTTCCGTCTTATGAATGGGATTGTGGGCGAAGCACAAATGTATTAAAACACTATCTGTGTCCAGCTAATTTCAAAATTTTCGTGACTGTCAGCGTTTCAACTACAGACAGATAGACGGGCAGGCAAGCTAATAGACATATATATTAATCGGCCCCATATTTCGCTATAATCAAAAATTATTTACTTACATGTGAA
Source organism: Glossina morsitans morsitans (assembly GCA_001077435.1). Taxonomy (NCBI): domain Eukaryota; kingdom Metazoa; phylum Arthropoda; class Insecta; order Diptera; family Glossinidae; genus Glossina; species Glossina morsitans. The sequence continues at coordinate 141,631 of CCAG010003782.1, read as the reverse complement.
CTTTGGAGAACATTTCCATTCCAACTGGAACGACCAATTTACATATATACCATACTTCAATAAATATTTCAAAAATAATATTTTTTATTACAATTGCCTAAGGTTTCCGTTGCACATATTAAATATGAAGTCTATGAAGTTAATCATAAATGTATGCATACATTTTCTCCAGCACACATCTTTTTACTTGAGCTGAATGCTTATTAAGGCAGCCCAGAATAAACTTAGAGTGCAGTCTATAGATTATAAGAACATTGTGCCACATTTCGGTTTTTAGGTTGGAAAGGGTAACACTGGCTACGCTATTCGCTTCTGCATTCGTTTATACTGTATGCCACTTATGTTATCAGGCAACCAAAGATGCATATAAAATCCTGAAGAAGTTTTTTATTATGCTGATCGAGTCAGAATCGTTTGAGCATTCGATTTACGTTTGCCCATCTGTCTGTACCTCTGATATCTGCCCATGGTTTCCTATGTTCAACTTACAACTGGCAATTATGTGACATATTCTAGTGAGATCTAACGTATCTTGGTACGTGGACGAGTCCTCTTAAGGCCTTCTTTGGAAGCCGTCACTACATGGAAAAATTTACGGTATTCAAAATGCTTCGACAAAAATCACTGAATGGTAATATTTCACCATTCCAAATTAAAGCGAACATTCTTGATCGTATATAATGGTTCCCATGAAAAGTGAGATTTTTTATGGGAAATGTCAACCTTTCACAATTTCATAACGAAAACTTGTCCATTTTCATAGCAATTTGATATAACATAAACTCTATCAAACTCAGACCACAAAAGTCTACTTTTTGGATCCCGTCCCAGAGGTGCGATTTTTTACAACAACAAAGCCTCATTTTGAGTATTTTATAAATAATAATAAGATCCTTGACGATTAATTTATATTTGCTAAATTTGAACTGCGTCCCAGTTTGGACTCACAAAGAATCCTGTAGACGCAAGCCATGAAATTAGTTATATGGTCATGCAAATAAGTGGAGCATTACATTAGACGATATCGCGCAGGAGATGTAATTGTCCCACCTTTTCGACAATGATATTTTTACTTGGTAAATTTCCTTTTGCGATCCACTCTAACATACGTGCATCCTCGCCAGCATACAGATGTTCAACGAAGTGCTTATTAAATTTGTAAAAAATAATTAAATATAATTAATTTATGAGAAGCAGCCTTGGAGCAAAATATCTAAGTGTAGGAAAGAAACTCTTCACAGATTTGAGAAATTTACCTTTCATCATATGCCATGAAAATGTCACTTAATCCGATTAGAAAGTAATCGTTTAAAGAAATTATCCTTAGGCCAATTACATCAACATCTACATCTATTCACACACGAACACATAGATTTCTACGTTTGCTTATAAGCATAATGCTAATAAAACAATTAAATAAATATGAAAAATATGCAAATGTTGTTAAATTAAATCTTTGGTTACATCATTCTGAAAAAAGTAATATTTTATGAGAAAGAAAATGAATCAATGAGTCGTGCGCTCTTTAAAGTTTAAAATCTTCTCAAAAATAATTGTGGTTAACATTACTGAGTTCAATTGACATTCAGACAGTACAGACTGTTGGACGAATATTTCAGGTGACAACCAATTACGCAACCAATTTCGTTCGTATGGGCGCTTAAATATTCAGCGATATTTTATTTAACATTCCGTAGCGTAAACGAGACGATCTACTATACACAAAAACCGGATTACAATTCATTGGGTTATTGTCCTTGGTTAGTTATACTCGAATCCAATTGCAAATCGAATCAAAGTGGCATAAGTACATTAAGAACTAATTTGGAACAGATTGCTTATGGGAATATATGTATTGATTGAAGAAAAGAGTAACTTTCAATATAAGTTTAAAACATAACAGACGTCCCATCCCCCCTTCCCTGTCAAATTAAATTCTGTTTTAAAGGAGAATAAAAACTTGCTTTTGGATTTCATTCCGTTTCTTGAACAACCAACTCTCAGGAAGGACATTACAATAAGTTGGTTGATACAAAAGCTAATAGGGACTCTTCCCTTGATTCCCGCGTTTTAAAAATATTTCTGTAATGTTTGACACTTTCTCTCTCTCTCTTTCCGAAAAACTAGCAATAATTAAAGAACATGGACACACAATAAACGTAAAAACACATTTCACACACATCAATTTATGTATAAAACAATTTTTGATTATTTTTTGAAAGTCAAGCGAGGTATGCAAGCGAAACAATAATTTAAATGTCTATGTATTTTATTATTTTTTATTAGATAAGCAGATTATTGAGCAAATGGTAGAGACGCGTAATACATTACAAATCCGCTTCTGTGAAAATAAGTAGATGCAGAGGCGGGCAGAAGACAATAAGTATTTTATCGTAATTATGTAAGTTACTGTATTTTTCGGACTCTAAAACGCACCGGGCGATAAGACGGACTTCAAATTTATAAGATGATTTGTAGAAAAAGGTGTTTTAATGTTACTTTCGTATAAAAATTTTTATTTATTCTTAACATAACTCGTACTAGCAATAATCAGTTCATCTTCGCTCGCGGTACTATCACTCGTCTCGTTAATGTCACCCTTCATATTACTTTCATCGGAACTATTGTTGTCGTACCCCGCATACCTCTCAAATTTACAGACAATTTAGTGAAAACATATCTTAATGTTACCCAAAACCGGAGTCCATTTTTCTATATGAAGGGGTTTGCCTTATAGTCCGCAAATAAAATGGAATTTAAATAGGGAGCTTATGGGTTCGAGAACTTGACTGCAACTGATTTTTATTTGATATTATTTCCTAAAAGTAAAGTCTGCGTAATTACAACAACAATTATATTTTGTTATTTTTTTCTCATCGGTTTTTATAAGGGAACTAGTTATGCAGGTAAATATTGTTTACCTTCACAGGTTGTAATGTGAGAATTTATTTTATAAAACGCAGATTAGTTAAATAAATTAAATTTGCAAAGGATCTCGTTGGTTCAACAGTTCAATCTGATCAGCATGTGACCAAAAAGGAAATTTAATAAAATTTCCCTTAACTTACATATAGAAGACAGTGCGTTAATCTCATTGAATGATCATTTACTTCAACTTTGAAGACGACAAGATTATGGAGATTTTATTGGTTCGTCCTTAATATCTCCATATGCACTTTAGAAATCTAAAAACATGTACATATAAGAGGATATCAAGTCAGGTTTTAACCCGAAGTAACGATACTTTAATGTATTCAAAATTCCTTCCTACAGAACCATGTTATGCGTTTGCTTTTTCTTGCATTTTTAACTCGTGAAAGAAGGCGAAAGATATGTCCACGAACTAAAAATGCATGTCGCAGGTACTGCATGTCACTACAATTGTCCATATATCCCTATATGTTGGCAGATCTGAGAGCACTGAGATGGAAACCTGAACGCATGGACGATTTAAAAAATTTGCATTTTTTAGGCGCATTTCGCGCATGGGCGCTCAATATGTTTTACGTAAGAAACTTCTGTTCACGTTTTCACTTGACATGAGAATAATTAACAAATATTGAGTTTAATAAAAATTCAATTTATTTTTCCTCTTGTTGCTCTTGTTTCGTTGTTTGTTATATGTAGTAGTTCATCTTTACATCCAATCAAAATGCGAAGTTTTGAAAGTGAAAAGATTGTCGGAACTTTATAACTTCATCATCGTAAGTACTCATCTCATCATCGTGGTACATAATAATGTAAACACTTGAAAGAAAGTGAAAATATTTTTATGTTTTTGGATGTATACAAATGCTCACGTTCCGGGGGGGCGGTTGTGTGTTAATGTTGAAAAACGAGCTAACTCTTGCCACTCAATAACAACACGTGTCCTTCATCGCGGCAAAAGTGCTCAAAGCCAATGCAGCTGTTAAATAGTTAAGTGGCGTATTCCACTTTATAAGCGGTGTGCTCTATAAAGCAGCTCACATCAATCGCCACCACTTAAAGATGATGCACTGCACACTGGTTTTGAGTAATTTTCAGGTTCATCAAAAAATACATATTTCCATATATACATAGAGTAAGAGAAAATTGAATATTTTTGAACATAAAAATTCTGTACACATGAACGGAAGAGAAGTATCCATCCATTGAAAAAAAACTATACTTAACTATCAACTGAAAGCATTCATTGCTCTTAAGAAGCAAAAGAGTGAGAATAATTTCCATTGCACACGTCTAAGCGCAACGTTTGCCGCGATTATTATTAAATAGTCTTTATATCTGCCTTCAACACACGGAAAGTTCAGAAAGACAACAACAACAATTCCGATATCAGCTACATGCGCAAACAATCGTCGAGCACACAGATTTTCAAAAATCTTTCAGAAGTAATATCGTAAACTTCAATGCAGGATAATGGCAAAGGATTTCTTTTAAATGGAACAACGCGTGCATTAGTCTTCTTCCTAAAAAAGTTTTTTTATTCGACTTAGTAAATACAGTGTGACTTTGATTCGAAATATGAATACTTATGAGTAAAACTCTCAATAATATGGCTGTCTTTCTCTCTTCCAATGATTTGTTAAAATTTACTTTCCATGCATTAATACCTAAAACTTTTACTGCGTTTTATTATACCCTACACCACATGTGATACAGGGCATATTAGCTTAGTGCGGACGTATGTAACACGCAGAAGGACTTAACCACCTTCTATTATACCGATCGATTCAGAATCATAATCTGAGTTGATCTAAGTCCGTCTGTCCGTCTGTCCGTCTGATGTCTGTCCAAGTAAACTTGTCTTCAAGCTACAGATCCTAATTTTTTAGATATTAGGATGAAATTTGGTACAGTGTGGTGCTTCGACCCAAAGACGAACGCTATTGAAAATGATTTGATCACTCCCCATATAACACCCTATTCTGAAAAGGCATTATACGAAAAAAATTGAAATTTTCATAATTTCTCAACAAAACTGGCTAAATACTGATATTTCGGCATTTTAAATTAGTATGAAAACTCTGAAAGAAGCGGCTAGGGAAATTTTTGAACCGCCTCTCATATAACGAAGGCTGGAGTTCGTACCCCAAAAAGGTATAATTCTCAATGCTTCATGATGAAAATTATATCATAAGAGCAATTTAACATAAAAAATTACCTGTACTAAATTTGGACCGTCGCGGACTATTTTTTCTATCCTACCCTAATAGAGATTTTTACGAAAATTGATCCTTTGCAGAGTAGAAAAATCTTAAATTTTAATATGTGGTGACGAAAATTGATCCGTTCAAGTAATTTCATACAAAAACGAACTTGGTACACTGGGCCTACTTTTGGATTCTGATCTATGTAAGGATTAAACTCGCACTACATTAGTTTGCGTTTTGGGCCCGCTTCCCCATAAATACGCCAAGAAACAAGACATCATTTTTGTGTTCTATAATAACAATAAAAATTGTGTTAGACAATGTGGTGTAGGGTATTTAATAGTCGGCGTTACCCAACTATAATGTTCTTACTTGTTTATGTTAATTGAAATTTATTGCGCAATGCGTTCATGCGAACTGGCCGTAGAAAAAAAAAATATTATCTTTCCGTTCGATAGAATAAATCTTTTTTCTGGATACTAAACAAATTTTAAACAAAATTTTTTTGTTGATTGGCATTTAGTTGAAACAACTTTTTTTTTTACAATCGATTGAATTTATTACACAACTTTCAATCTTTAAAGTTATTATCGCTTAATAGAACGCTATATATATGCTAACAATCAGTTTGTGGGAAAACAGGTTTTGTTGATGAAAACTATTCCTGTTTCAAAAAGAACAATGGGTACAAGAGCATTCATTGATTGTGCTTTAAAACGAATCTATACATGTCGGGCAATGTTTTATTTTATTTAAATTGTTTATATTTAACTGTTACAATAAATGAATATCTTCACATAAATTGTCTTCACATTTCTTTTCGGAGTTAAACTCCTTATTTACAGAGGAAGATTAGGGCCAAATCAATTTTTTGGTACTTCTTACGACTTTTTCTACCGATTTCGAGCTTTCCTATACAATTTTTATATCCTACACCGCTTGTGGCACAGGATACACTAAGTTAGTGCGGACGTATGTAACACGTAGAAGATAGAGCCAACTTTTATTATGCCGATTAATTCAGAACCACTTTCTGCATCGATCTAAACCTGTCTGTCCGTCTGGCCGCCTGATAACTATCCATGTAAGTTTGTATTCAAGTTATAGGACGCAATTTTTGAAGTATTTCGATTAAATTTAGTGCAGTGATATGCTTTGACCCAAGGATTGGAAATCGTTTGGATCGTTACACTTTTTCGACCACTCTCCGTATAAAGTCCTATGCTGAAAAGTCATTATATGGAGAAAAATTACAATTTTCAAAATTTTCCGGCAAATGTCGCTAAGTAACAGTTTTCCTGCATTCTAAATTGGTGTGAAAACTTTGGACCGTCTGGAGCAACTTTATAAATCCCTCTCATATAAACGTTCTTACGGAAATCTGTATGTGGTAAAAAAAGCGAATTCTCATCTACTGGTGTAACAGATTGTGGGTCAAGAAACTAGATAGGCCTTATCTCTTTTTGGTTTACTATTGAAACATAAGAGCGAAGAGATCCAAACTTGATAACGCTTTTCTTCAAAGCCTTAGCTGCGAATACCAAGATGGTGTTCTTCGGGGATTTTATCAGATACACAAATTCGGCAGGCCCAATAGAAAAAATGGGAGGTGTACTTACAGCAGCACATATCTCAACCGCTTCAGATGTTATTCCGCTTGGGAAATAGAATATTGAAAGGATGAATTATGGGGAGGTATTTTTCTAATTTCATTATCATTCATAATATCAATTGATGTTACATAGTATGTCTGTATATTCCGCCGACTTCTAAAATATAGTTGTCTTCAGTATCTTAGGCTACTCCAAGACATTTATAGACTTTTCAATTGTCACTTCAATGTTCCTTGGGAATTGAATGAGCATGTTCGTTCCACTATTCTTCTATATTCGACTGCTAATTACGATTGTTTCTTTGAAGGCATAGATGAGCTATGCCTCAATCAATGGTGAAAAGTCTGCAATCATCGGGGCAGATTATTAAAACTAGCCTTTTACAATTCGTTTGGATCAACAATTCTTTGTTCTAGTCCTATCGTCACCTCTGCGGACAATTATCACCCAGCTGTACGTGGGAGAGGCATCTGGACCAAGTCCCTGAAAAATGAAGTGATGACTGAACCTTTCGGAGCGCGGAGCACCTGAAGCACGTCGCAAGTACGGCTATCGTGTTTCCATTCTTCAATATTTTTCAAAGTCTTCTTTCATTTCTTTAATCACTTCCTCAAGTATTATTATTTTATTACTTCTTCTTCCATCCATGTCGAAAAAGTTTGTACTTTTATCGACTGCTACGCCGGTGTTAGCATAGGTTATTCTGTCAAAGCAAAATAACTACACTTGGGATATTTTTATAGATTCAGAAACACTACATATTTGGAAAAAAAAAATATTATAATCCATACAATGTATCCGACATAGGTTGCGAACGAGAGTCTACAAATAAAAACCCCCGAGTAAAATAAAATGACATTTTATTTATTTAAAAAAAATCATTTTTAATCACAATTTCACAAAAATTTAATTGGTCGTCTTATTTTCTAGCTGCGGTGACCTTAAGGAAAAATGGCTGCACATTTATTTCACTTAAACTTATTGGGATTATCTTACTAACTAACAAAAAAAAAAAAACTCATTACAGAAATTTATGGCCGCATATATAACAGAAAATATTAATAAAAGAATAATCTAAAGTAAGTAAAGGTAAGCTATAAACGTATTGTGGCTAATAAGTGACGCCCACTACTTAAAAAAAATAAAATTTTGAAAAATTATTATTGATTGTTGACAATGCAATCTTTACAGTGCTTTAGGTAGACAATACTTTAGTACTTTAAGTAAACGATAGCCGTATACTGCGTGTTAGCCTTTTATTTCTCCTTTCATTACACCCACTTGACCCGTCCTTCAACGTGAATTAGTAGCCCATAGATCAAAAGTTAGTTTGCTTCTTTAATATACGTAGGCCTACGCGGGCTAACACCCATATGTAACCAGATGGCCAAGTAGGCACACGCGAGTGGAGATTGTTAAATCAACTCAGAATCATGCGCTGGCTGCGGCTACGTACACATTACTGTGTTTCTAATGGGCATCTATGGTTACATTCGCATTTTTCGACTTGATACTTAATGTTTCCCTATAAGATTTTTGCTTTACTTAATCTTAAATTAAAATTCAAGTCAACTTTCAGCTGCTTTTCGGATTTATATTTATATACCTGAGAATTAATTCTTTTCTTAAAAATAGTACAAAGAAAAACAAATAAAAAATATTGTACAATTTTAGACCGATCTTTCATACCCGCCACCTTTATCTTAAAGGGAAAAGAAAAACAAAATAATATTACCATTATCTCTATAACATTGTATAGGCGTGGCCGATTTTTTCTTTCTTGTTTACATGTATTATAGAATAAAGTACCGAATGTGCGGCGGAAGTGATATTTCCTTGATTTTCAAACATTTCGCACCGTACGACTTCGTATTGCAGGACCTTTAACGGAATTTGTTTCCAGCTGTATACTTGCACTACTTGCGTTACGTCCGTTACGTTAGCAGAGGCAAGGAAATGCTTTCTATTTAAAATATTCGGTCTGCCAGTACCACCAATAACTTTAAGAAAACAAACCTTTCTCCATGTTAACCATCTCAACCAAAATGCTTTAAGCCCACATCTGGAGTTGGGTCAAAAGTAGTACGTGGAATGCCATTGCAACAAAGCTAATCTATCTTAACGTACTTTCCCAAAAAGAAGAAAATCGTCTTGATAAAGCTCTTAAAAACGTCAGCATGGTTCCCATCAAAAAGCTACCACACGATCATCGCCATGCATTTTAATGGCAAAGCGAAAGGTCTTGAACGCTATGAATGACATAAGTTCCACACAGAATAAGTAGAAGCGACTCGCTTAGCGAATGAGGGTTGAGCTATGGAAAATTGGTTGGCACTTTCGAGTAGAAAAGTTGCAGAATATAGAAAGTTGTACGAAAAAGCAAAAGCATATCGGTGCCGAAGCAGTGGGTTCGGGCAATCAAAAGGCTAACTAGTATAATATCTACCACAAAAAGGAAAAGGAAGAGACAATAATGTTTAAGAAAATCTTGGTGGAATCAAAAAACCCTACTATTATATCAAACGATTGCAGTTGTCCTTCCAGTATATAACACGTTTATAGCATTGTTACCAAAACCCAAAGGGGATCGTTGCATCGTAGCCTGTAACAGAGTTAGATTTTCTGAACAACTCCCTTTTCTAAATCGACTTATTTTTGTTTGGGAGCGTAACTACTTTAGTTGTGCAAGCAAGCCGAGACAATTTTATATTACTCGAGTATTTGCGCTTGCGTAAAACTACCGGTGTATAGCAGATCATATTCGTCGAAACCTATGTTCGTAAGAATCTAACAAATCGGTTAAGTGATCTGATTGATGGATTTATAAATCTTGGCGGCCGAGCTCGCATAAGTAAAATTTCATGTTAAACGTTTACAACCCAAATTTATAATCAGTGCCTTTGAATTCATTTGTAGTTGTTCTTGTTCTTAGGAAACACTCCAGAATTGAGATGGCTATCGAACGAAACGTAGACTTGGTCTAATGCGTACGATTTGCAGTACAGAAATTTTGCGTGCTCAGGTCGTAATAAAACACTTCCTTAAATTTAAAGGAAAATGAATGATTTCCAAAACCTTGGTCCGAGGGCATGCCAATTTAGAGCACACTCACTAAAATAACAAGAAACTGCCTTTCTAGGTAGGTGTAGCTAATTATTTCAATTTTTGCCGCCCAAAAAATGTAGGTGAAATTCTTAACGTTTTTCTAAACAGCAATTTATGACTAGTTATGAGTTAAAAAAATCCAATTTTTTTTTGCTTTTTAAGACGAAGGTTTTCTCGGTTTACTTTGCATAACGGGTTGGTCCATTTTCAATACTAATGTGTATGCGTAAGACCCCAATATTTTTTAGCAAATTTGAAGCCGATCTGCTAATGTTTACAACCAGTATTATGTTTACAATGGACATTGCAGACAGACAGACGTATAGACGGACATGCTTAGATCAATTTAAAGTTTCATGCTGGTTACAGTATAAGGACATATCCCTTCGGTGGTGGGTATAAAAAAAAATATGATTCTATTATCAGACGAATAAAAGAAAAGCTGGCATCCAAATACGCAAAATTATCATCCTTTCAATTATAATCATTGCAAAACTTGGCGTTTCAAATATCCGACAAATGTACTTGATTTATATTTAAAGAGTTAAATTACATTAATATTAAGAAAGAAAAACGGAAGAAAAATTATTGTTATAGTGATTGTATACAGTTCATGTTTAAAAGTCAATGAAAATAAAGTTTAGCAAAAAAAAAAACAAAAATAAATAATTATAGGACACAACACCAATCAACGCTTAAGAATAAAATGTAGAGAACAATTAACGGAAATCAAGCGAAATTTATTTTCGTCGTTAAGCTTTTGTTAAAATTACCGTCAAGGGCGCGGATGACGATGGCTTGTTGACGTTGCGTTTGATGTGATTCTCATAAAACTCGAATATAAAAAAACCGGGTATTTACGGTTGTGCACACCGCAGATGCATAAATAATAAATTAAGAACCATTTTCTCATAAACATCTGCGATGTAATCTCCTTTGAGGCGAGACTAAAGTTGTATCGCCATACACTAAAGATTCGTTTCCAGGCGATAAACTGCCAACGCTGCTCGGGCTGCCACGATTATCTTAAAAAAATAAAAGAAGAAGAACGACAATTGTCTTAAAAAAAAGCATGCAATGAAAATAAAGGAAAATGCAAAAATATTTGCCGTCCAGTGCCATGATGGACAAGAACATTTTTTAAGTATATAGTACGAATAATATGATGGACAGAGATGTAAAAACTCTGTCTTGTGCTTAAAAAGAAATGAAACTTACAATATGATGAAAGCAAAACATCAGGAGATTCTCTCGCCGGGCTGACCGGGGAACTGGACGCAGAATTTGGCGTAAGATTCTTGGACGTAACAAAAACTAAAATTATATACAAAAAAATTAATAAATAAATAAATAAATAGTAAATGTGTTGAAGCACAGTTAGGTTAATGGTTTTCAGTTGTCGAACTTTATAACGCACAGCACATGCTGTTCAAGAAAGTTTTCATTACTTCCTTACTTTATTTAGGAGGCACTTTAAAACCCATTTTTCAGAGTTCCATGCTTACTTTTGTTTATAAGACGTGGATGGACTGCCCTTATTTCACCGTCGAAATCGCTATTTCTAGTTGAGAATGCAAAAAATCCCAATATTGAGATAAGAGATTGAGATTGTAGCTTCTATCTACATTTTTCCTATTTTAGCAAATCCTACAAAAAGAAGCCCGCAAGTTGATAGACACAGGTATATAAAAAACCAAGGAAACAATAGTTCTTTTATCTAAATATTTTGCCATCACAAGCGCGATCGAACGTGCAGCGTACATATTGGTAGGCTTAAGTGTGCATACGCATTTCGAAAATTATGGTTGAATAGACCGATCAATAATTTCCGGAATCCTTCGCCTTATTCGTCTACGTGGACTCCTTCAAGAGTGATTCATTTCCATGGATTTTTTATAAAATGATTTGTTAAGCCATTGAAAATTCGCTTCAGCTTCCAGGTTGGCTTCATTTGGTCAAAGCTTTTTTTGAAATTTGCAAACAAACAACGGTCACGGAAGCCCAGATCTGAAAAGCATGTTGAGTCGGGCAGCAACTGGAGTTATAGTTCATACAGTCATATAAGCGCTGAAGGCTTCGTTGTAGTGTGAGTAAATTTGAAAAAGACCTTTCTCATGAACAAGCTGTCTTGCTTTGAAGTTTTTAGGGATGCGACTTCATGCAACTTTATTTTTCGATTATCGAGAAAGATTTGGCGAACTTTCAAGATATTGTTTAGAGTAAACACTTGTTTTGGGAGCGCGTTATGTTCAGTGCCAGTGGTGCCTGTACAACCGATTTCCTTCAAAATCAGCATATCATCATAAAGAAGAATTGCTGCACATTTTCTCAAGTTTATATTCGTGACCACCACTCCGCCTATAAGGCATCCTGCATACACCGAGTAAGCGAGTAGCAGAAAAAAATTTTAGAGATTTGAACACAATATTTAATCAAAACACGAAATGCGAATTTTGGTCGTGCTTTTGAAAATAAGGAAAAGAGAATGTGACCTCGTTCCCAATAACAGGTAGTAAACGAAGCCCACCCAATGGTGGTAAATTTGTAGGGTTAGTTCGATAACGTAGAAGATAAGGTCTACAGTTGCCAAATACGTTTCGTTTCATTCACAGGCAAATCAGTTAGCAAAATCTGTATAAATGATAACATTGTTATCGATTTGTGTTGAAATTTTCGAAACAAAATAAAAGAAGAAAACCGGTAAAGACTTTAAACTTGAAATTAAAAGTAGATCTACTTCACCCACGAACAAGTAAGCGCAGCCACTAAGCGCTGAAAATAAGTTTGATAATATAAACAGAAAAAACAAAAGCAGACCGCGGTCTGAAAATTACTCATTGTGGTGTCTATCAGGTTTATAAGTCGAATTAACAAAAAAATAGAAATACAAACATATATTTAACTGCAGCTAACAAATTACTTATAGAGTTCAAATCTTGACCTAACTTTATGATGCAACTTAGTGTCGCGGTTGTGATGATGTGAAGGTGTAATTGCTAATTAATCTAATCTTCGAACGTTTCAATAGTTTGTGTGCCCTACCGGAAGATTTTATGAATTTTCTTGCCTGCCGTTATCCTGCACATCGTTTCCATCAGCAGTCCGCTTTACTCTATGCCTATTGCGATACCAGCCTATTAATGTGGCTTCTTGATACGCCACAAAACGTTTCAGGACCTACCAAGGCCCCTCGGGCTCCCTTTTTAGCTAGAAAGTCTCAGCTCGATCGTTGCCCTTAACACCCGAGTGTCCAAGCATTGAAATTAAGTGCACATCATTGTGCCTATCTAGCTCATTCATTGAAGGCAGTCGTCCAACACCAGCCTGGATATTATGATTCCCCCCTTAGGGGCTTCAAGCCGCCTTGGCTGTATATGCAGATCCGCTCTCTACAGCACTGCCTTCTTAAGCATTCAGATGCACATGGGGTGATTGCGTAGACTTCTGCTTAGAGTTTAGAGGGCCTATGTCCCATTAGTACGGCTCTTTGGAAACTCAGGCCAAAAACTTCAGGCCCATTTTTGCCATTTTTCACAGCGAGCGTAAGACATAACACGAAATATTTCACCACTTCTCTCATATTTGGGCAAAAATAAATTTCGTATAAAGTGCAATCGGTCGTTGGAAACTATCCATAAGCAGACCCCTTCAAAGGAAGTCATAAGAATGAAGACCCTGCCCAATCATATGATACGTCATCAATTGAATCCACTGTTTTTCAGGTGAAGTGACGTTCAACGAATACAGCGAGAAAGATCACGCACTCCAACTGGGTGCCACACGCATATGGTGCCAAAAGTCATCATGATAAAAAATCGCAATGGCAAATAATGCTTATTTTTCGTTTCAACTCCATAAGTTACGGTTGGTAGACTTTCCTAGTGATGGTATTCTTCGCTAGACCAACTCTTAATACACTGCATCCAACTGAATCCCCCATGATGGCGCCGTCTATTTATTCAGATTTGTCATCGACGTTAATAATTCACGTTTGGATAACGTAACGCAACCACTTTTTATCGTAGCGATTCAACAACGAGATATATTTCCTCCTCAGGCTAAAGAAATCTTCTAAAATTTCTATTCTTACTGATGCTGTAAAGGACAAGTAGGTAAGAAGATAAAAGTTAACTACTATCATGCTTTTATTCCGTGTTCTGTAATGCAGATGTAATTAGGGAAAGGCAACTGTGTGCAACGTTAAGTTTGCATATCATCGCATTTGATTTAATAAGTGTTTTGCATGTAATTCTCTTACAATTAATTTGCGTTTAAGATCAAAGGGTACTTAAAGCGATATATGTGTATACGTTCTCGTCTGTCTATCAAACAGTCGCAAAATAAAATGAAGATAACCAGCAAATTTAGGTTGCGCGTTAATGAATTGAAAGCAGATGCAAATTGCAGAGCGGAAAAACCACTTAACACAGTTATCGTGGTAAGAAACACCCATAAAAATAGGTATGTGTACACACGAATCTACAAAAGCAAAGCGAAGGTTTATATAAATAAGTTTTCACCGCAAGGCAACGCAGATACCTTCAAGAGGCGTACATATATATATATATATATAAATGTCTACAAAAGAGACAATGTTCATATTCATAGCTATGTTGACGATGACAACGATCTTCGTGAACAGTTGACGGTGATGGCATTCATGTAAGTAATTTGTCCAAAAGCGTTTTACATGTACATGTTATGTAGATGTGCGAAGAGACTCATTTGCGATTGATTCTTTAGTCAGTCAGTGTTTACACAATTCTCCCACCGTTGCAGAGGTAACACTTAATCAACATATGAAACTATAATATCCCGGCATTTTGTACAAATGCCATCACCGCTGATGATGACAAGAAAAAAGTATGTTTTTATAAATACGACACATATGTTAAATCATTCACTGTCAGTTGCCAACTCAATGAATGCATGTTGTTTTATAATACAAGCTCACAGCACCGTAAAGGTAGGCAAACACACACCAAACAGGCAACGTAAAGAAGGCGGAGCAGACGATTTAAATTGTCACCGCTGTTGCTCTGCACAAGAAACAGAAACTCTTGCACAACATTCTTTTCGCTTTGCGTGGTGTGCCTATGGTTAATTTTCATCAACCGTCAGTGAAGCTAGACATCAGCTGCTGGCTGCTGTTTGCGGAAAGCCTCTCATCGCAGAATATATCACTGACTTATTAGCCCAACCGTTTAAGCGAAAAAAACAAAACAAAACAATATGTCAGTTAACAATTTGTGGCTTATTGAGCGCTATTGACTGACAACTGCCGGTAAACTTCGATCAAACGCTTACCGGCGCTCGCAACTTAATACTGATGATGATGATAAATACCGGTAAAAAGAATACAATAGTATAAGTAAGTTCAGTTGACTGCTAATGAGAATCCAAACAGAACATATCTATGTACGTAAAGGGAAGAACTGTTTTAAAACTTGAATGCGGTAAGGACTTGACTTCCTCTTGATTAACGCAAAATAGTGATGCGTACAGTGAATGAATACGAGAGAATCAAATTATTAAAAATAAATTCTACTTTCCACGAATAATACGGAACTAATGCAGGAGAAAGGAGAAATCCAGTAAATAAAGAGGTTTAAATTTTATAATCCGTTTAGTGTATATAGAGACAAAGGAAACACTTAAATAATTCGCAACACATCGTCTAATATTATTCCACACATACTGTCTCCTGGCATACGATAATCATTTACTGTCATTCATCAAGCATCGTTTGAATACTTTCTACATAGAGAGTATCAGGACATTTTGAAGTTGAAAACATTAGACTAACCTTATGATGCCCGGGTGACAATCACGTATGGAAAATTTGTTTTTGCCAAACAGATGAATACAGTAGCGAAAGCTTCCCTTCCGCTATGTGAATACCTTCCTGTCTAACATGTGTTATTGAAACAGGGTTGCCAAAAGCAGCCCACGAAGTGGATAATCCTATGAAATAATTCTGCTCTTGACTAACATACAATCTAATTATTCTATAGGTTATGGGCATTTAATTGAATAAGTGAATCTGAATGCTCTTCAGCTACATTGCATAATAGAAGGTTAAGATCGAAGTGCTTTTAATAAAAGAAGATCTTTGGTATTTGGCGAATAAAGACACATAAGCCGTATAGGATGCCAAAAAAATAAAGAGGGATGGATGGACAAGAGCATGCGTTTTGGTCTGATTGGTGATGACCAATGCACATGTCTTAAGTATCCGATTACAATAAGAGATTATTGGATTAAGCTCAAAGAACATTATGAAAAATCGTCGTTAAGGACGCAAGTCTCTATAATAAAGACTATTTTCGTGCTAGATGGCCTTCATGATATTCTATATAAAGTATCTAGAAAGGAAGTTTTAAGAAGAAGAATATACGAGTTTAAAAAATGGTCCCATCCTATTCACTTAGTACGTCAAAATATTCATTTTCGCCTACTTTCGTTAAGTAATAGAGCCCAACGTCTTGTTCAAACACTTTATAGTTTATATGAATTGGATTTACGCTGTTGCGACGAGTGAGCTTGCACGTAGACAACTGAACAGAAACGCAAGATGAGTAAAAGGGAAAAACAGCCGTCGATGTAGACAAGCGCTTGTGGACAAGCGTGACGGCAAATTAAGATGACTTCTTGCTGGTTGGATAGTGGGTCTCGACGTCACCTTCCGAATTGCAGCTTCCAGTTATCCATCGGACGCCCCCAAAAACCAACGTAACAAAATTGCGCTGAAAAGGTGTTTGAGTACCGTCCTCCGCAAGGAAGACGGAATCAATATAGACCTGTTGAAGATGCTGCTAATGACTAATATGATCTTAAAGAAGAAAAGCTATTAATAATTTTTATACCTAATAAAATGCGAAAAAAGACCGCCGTGACTTGCGTGAAAGACTTCTCTCCTATCCGCCTGAGTGGCCGAGTAGGTAAGAATATCGACTAGCAATTCAATGGTCGTGGGTTCAAATCTTGAGTGGGGTAGAGTTTTTAATAATAATAACAATAATAATAATAATAATAATAATAATATTAATCAAAACAAAGCAGAAAGCCTTAGTAGATGCTAGTGCTTTAAGACTTTAGTCTTCAAATTTATTCTCTGGCTAAATTTATATAATAATAATAATAATAATAATAATATGTTCTCTCCTGCTTATTTACGAAGTGACACAAAAAGCCTTGCAACACCACATGAACCGGTGATGGGTATGAGTCCATTTCCCTTGAAAAGTATCGATAGCTAGTTATTGTCCAACTATTGCTAATAAAGAAATAACAAAAACAATGACAAAGCGACGAGAGAGAACGAAATGCTTTAAGAATATTAATTGCTGGTAGAAGCATTTGGCTTTGGTAAAACAAACGACAACAGGCTAAAAGGCAAAAACTTTTCAAATTCATTTTAACGTAATTGCTTTTCGTTTTATTTCCCCTTAAAGCGAACTTTTATAAAGATTTTTCTATTTTGATTCTTGCGCAAGTTTCTTTTAGCGGAAGTAAATAAATAAAAAAAAAAGAAAGAATAACAAACTACATAAAAATACAAAGGAAACGGTTAATTAAACCTACCGTCTGGATTAATTTGTGTTGTGCCAACCGAAGGATTTAAAGAAAAATACACTGCAAGTAGAAAACATAAAAAATACTTTTGAAAATTATAAAAATAATGGGAGAAAATGCTTAAAAATATGTTTACAAATGGCTTAACAGAAATTACACGTTGCTCGCCCCCCTTTCTCACCCATTTTATGAGCGAAATAATTACAAGGAAACATAATTTTAATAACACCGAACAATTACATTATGAGCAATTTCCACTGTCGCTTCTAACGATGCATTAAAATCATTCCCAGTCTTACCGGTGACTGGAAACATTTCTAACCTTTAACAGGACCTAATAGAATCCAAGAAAATATATAAAGCGTCCACTTCTCGTGCTCATGCAACATGTCGGTCAGAAATTAGCAAAACTGATTGATGTCGCCTCTAACAAGGGAGGGTGTGGCAATCATTAAATAAAACACCTGCCGGAATTTCATGCTATTTCAATATATTTGCCTATAAGTTGCATTGGTTTCGATGGCGAACAATGGTAAACTCCGAATTTCGTGCACTGATCGCACTTTGCTTGTTGATGAAAAAAAACCATTCAGCCTTAAATTAGTTTGAAAAGTGTTATCCAAAAGAGTTGACTGAACCAAAAAACATCAAATGATGCCAGAAGACTATTCTCGATAGTCGAAAAAAGCACTTCCAAGAGCTATCTGCCATCCTAAAGATATCAAAAGATAGTTTGACACGACAAACGTGTTTTTCCAACGCGTCCCGAGTTTACTCGCGGTCGAGCGAAAACATCCGCGTTAGCATAATTGCATAAAGTGACGGGCGAATTGCCAGCGGATTGCCACACCCTTCGTATTCTCTCAATCTGGCCCGTAACGGCTCTTGATTATTTACAAATCATAAAGAGATCGCCTAACCAAAAAATTTAGATCAAATGTTGACCAATTGCGAAAACTGAACTGAAGCGAATTTTGCGAGTCTCGAGAATAAATCGTTGTAAAAAAAGCATCAAACTGTCAGAGATGCGTTGGAGTGACTTTATCACTTTCAAAAGAGACTTCATTGAGTGGTAAAGTCCAGTTTTTTCTTACTTAGTCCCGGTAATTACTACTACCAATGTTGAAGTTTTCCGTATTGCACATCTGCAATGCACTATTCGGCTTATCCGTCCTTTAAGTACTGAGCAAAAACTACGTTACTTGAAGGTGACTAAATGTACACAAAGTTTTATCAAATTTTAACATTGTTTATATATAGTATTAAAGACGGGTATTGTTAGCCAACTTATATTTGGAATTAACTCGTTTAAGCAAATTGTACTTACACCATACAGTAAATGCCACCAGAATAACAGCAGTTACGATCAGACCCAAGTTAGACAACAACTTTATTATATACGCTGGAGTTGCACTGAATGGCTGCTGAGAACATTGAGGCGTAATCGCTGTCCCGACTAGAGGTATCTGAAAGAGAGTCAAATTTTTTAAATGTTACCCAAAAAAAAAAAAAAAAAAAAAATATATGTATATATAACATCACTCAACAAATCTCCATTCTGACAAATATATGGCAGACCCATATGTACTAACTTTCAAATGTCATAACATTCCCAGCATTAGTCTACGAATTACATTCAATCTAGCGACGCTACTTGCGTAATCTTCTAGGCAATGGAAGAATCTGAGATTTTAGTGTTCGACGGAATTAAAACAATTGCAACTTGTAAATTAATGGTTGGAATGCCACCACACAAGTTTTGTCACACTTCGTTTAAAGAATGCATATGACCAAGAAATCATATGCATCGTCAATAGTCAAATGGCAATGTTGCAGATATGTTGGTATTGAAAACCGGGCAAATTGGTTAAAGGATACGCCCACAGAAGATTGCCAACATCTCTGCTTTTCGGGCTTTTTGCTCATTACTCATAAACTATAATAGACATACGACACTTGAGGATGGAAATTCAGTTTTCTTCTTTTTCTCTTCTTTAGAAATATGGTTCGGAAGAATGGCTAGAACTAAGAAGAAAATATTTTAACATCGTCCTTCTTCAAGAGTGATATAATCAGTCGAACACTTCTCTAACATTTCAATGGCCTTTTCATATGGAGGTCCTCAAAATACGCTTCAAATATTGCCCTCATCTTGGAGAAGGCAATCTGAACTTCGTGCACTGTATTCATTCTGAAAACGGCGTTCTTATTACCAATTCGACTGCTTGTTCTAATCTTTCTTAAGGATGGAATCACAAAATCCCCTCTCTCTCTCTCTCTCTCTCCATGTGTTTCTTTCTTTTCGCTCTTCCTCCCACTCCCTCTTTCATCGTCTCGCCCCTCTCTCCCCCTCTATTCTGCTCCCTTTTCCACCCCCTTCCTCTCTCTCCACCATTCATCCTCTTTCTCCATAGCCCCTCTATATCTACAGAAGCGTTACGAGACTGGCGCTTAACAATTTTTCGATGCAAAAAAAAACCAAAATTCCAAAATTGGGATAATTCAATTCAATAAAACCAGTAGTAATTAGGAAACTTGACAACTGCAAGCTTAGCGAGCGAGGAGAAGATAACTGATAAGAGAGATATTCTCCAAAGGACATTTATGGAATATTGATGACCTGAATATCTATAGAGTGTGAATGTACTCTCTCTACGCGCTCATTGTATTTAATGATGGGAAATTAAAATAAATATCAAAAAAAAATAAAAAAATAAAAAAAACAATTGTAATCGTAAATTACGTGTCTTCCTACCACGACACAGAATACACAATACAATCTCAAAAATATAAAATAAACTAAATGAAAAAGAAAAAGGAAATCTTTTATAAAAAAAAAAAAGAAAAAAAAAACTCCTTTCAAGAGCAATACATTCGAACGCATGTATGTAATATGACAAGTAAAAATACTAAGGAAGCTACGTAAATATATAAACCACTCCCAAAGGGACAGAAGTCACGTTATACATTGACTGTATGTCAAATGTATTTCATCGATTAAACAAATTCCGCCTGGCTTTGTCCTTTGCTTGTGCAACCCAAATTATATGCTTCCGCTTCCTATAAACCGATATATGCTATATATACGAGCGGGCGTATGTATGTACGTATGTACGGATGTATATATGTATGTATATATGTATGTATGCGTGTATGTATGCGTGTATGTATGTATGTATGTATGTATGTATGTATGTATGTATGTATGTATGTATGTATGTATGTATGTATGTATGTATGTATGTATGTATGTATGTATGCATGTATGTATGTATATATGTATGTATGGATGGATGTATATCCAGCATGAGAAAACAAAGTATTGTTGCATATAAAGTTTCCAATACATTAACAACAGATCCCATTTAATGTGAAGAAGTAAAAAAGAATTCTTTCTTGTTTATCATTATCGAAACATTGAGCGACAATAGCAATGCAAAAACATACAAATATACAAACATACAGATATACATATATACAGTGAACATATGTTCCTGGAAAAATTATCGTATGGTTAACACAACGCTTTGCATCATGCATACGGGAGCGAACGTTTTGTTTCATACGATTTCTTTAACGCCATCAAAGTACGTTTGTAAAGGATTGCGAGATGTTGTGCAATTACAATGATGAGATGATACTGTAATGGAAAGCAGAATTGAAGGAAGTCTGACAACGACAGACAACGGCATGCATAATTTATTTTTGCGGTGTATCGTCATTATGTAAATGCCTTCATTTTACTTTATTTCGAAGAGCTTTTATACTTTTCCGTATTTCTTACTTATAATGACATTTTCTTCTTTTCTTTTTTTTTTCTTTTTCTTTTTCTTTTTGTTTTCTTTTTCTTTTTTTTTTCTTTTTCTTTTTTTTTTTTCTTTTTCTTTTTTTTTCACATCTCCGATTATTTTAGAATTGTTTCTGTCATTTCGAAACGATGTTTGCAATTTCTAAACGATTACTAACAATTGGTTTTGAATCACTTCTTATAGAAATGTGTTAACAAAGAATAAACCGGAAGACTGTTAAAGTGCACTAAAGTTAACTTAATTCTCAAGAAGAACAACTTTGTCTGAGTTGATATTGAAATCAAACATATTTTTAAATGTTTTAACTTACCATACGGCATAATAAGTAAATCTACGCAAATATCGCAATTACTTATATGCATAACAATATTCCTAAATATATCTGCAGTAAGAACAAGTCAGGAAATTATTTTCGGTTATGACCGAATCTTCTATAACCACCACCAACAAGAAAATACTAAAATAAGGAACAAACAAATTTTTCATATCCTGTAATATTTGGCGGTGGCGGTTGATTTGTTTTATTTTCTAGAATAAAAGTTGAAGTCGCGTATCTCTTTTAGTTTATGAGTAACATGTAAAAAATACGGAAAGCAAAGATGTTGTCAGTTTTTGTTGAAGAAGCTTGCGGGCGTTGTAGGAATGTTCTTTGATCGGATTTGCTCATTTTCAAATTCTTTTGCACAATTTGTGCGCGATATCTTCATTTTCACAACTTTTGTACCTTATAGGGGTTTCGATATGAAAAATAAACTTTAATACGCTCGGGTAGACGGTTGGGTCAAAATTGCCCAATTTCCATAGCATGAACATACAAATTTTCGTAAATTTATCCTCTATCGTGTGTGAATGACCATTTTTTACTGGTTTCCCCGGATCAAATATAAATATACCTCAACGGTATCCAAAAAGTGATACCAATTTTTAAATTTTCCTTTCTTTTAAATCTTTTTGAAATCTCTTCCGACTTCTTTTTGCGGCAAGCTTTACGCAAACGGCGTATAAAAGTTAAATAATTTTCCTTGTTAACAGTTTAGCGCCACGGAAGGAATTCGCGATAATTGAAGCACTCTGTTAACATCACTTGAGCGACTTTTGTGCGGTTTTTTTGGTCTTGATTCACCTTTTGCACGATATTCGCTCGATTTATCGATAATTTGCGTAGACCCAATTCTCATCTGGCGTTATAATGCGTTCCATGACCGGATAATAGGTTTTCACTTAACAAAATCACATAATGTAAAAACCGGAAGAAGATACATTTTGTATCGTACATGACGTCAAATGACATCACTGCAATATTAGCAATTTAGAAAAAAAATATTTCTGATATTCCCGCGGAATATAACTTTGATTATATCCTTCATACTTCGCTGATGAACATAAAAAAACGAAATCCGACCAAAAAATAAGAAAAATCTCTTTTTTAGGAACTACTTATCCCATAATTTTGGTCAAAGCATGGCTCAAATTTCGGTATAAGAAAAAAGTAAACGCTGGCAATGATGAACTTATGCATATTGAAAATTGAAACTTTGTTTCTCAATAGTTGAAACAAACTCCAAGCAACTGACTTTGCAAATGGGTTGGGTATAAAGAATCAATCAATAACTTTTTCGCCCCCTAACCAATGAACATTAATAATGTAACAGAGATGTATTTGGTGGTTTATCGTGGGTACACTAGCTTGATGGTTTAACCACATGATGCCGGATGACACGCGGATTAATTTAGCGTAACCGACGTCTTACATAGAGTTAGACAATCTCTATAAGTTAGGAACCTAAGCTAGGGGCCTAAAGTACACTGGAGAAATCAGTGGGAGTGTTGAGGCTTCTAATTTCCTCTAATAACCTCTAATTATTCGCTTTAGGATCTATCATTCCTATCCAACCACAATCTACACGATACCCCCGAAGAGCCGTAACCAGTAGTCAGCACTCACACATTGGTTAATTGCTGCGTTCAAACTGGGGACTGGACCTACTAGCTTCCGCCGCGGTTTTCACAAGTACGGAAATATGCAAGCTTCCCCCCAAAGGATCTGGACAAGCATCAATCTGCAGTACACCAGTGTAGCCACCTCTACACGCAGGTACTAGTGACATAGTGAATGAGCCCGTGACAAGAGAAAAACGAGCTTAACATCCTTTCCAAGATCGCGGTTTACATCCAACTTAACTCCAAATTTCCAGACCTATATGACATTCTCAGACATACATTCGATGAAAACAGTACGTTTTTTCTCATTTCCGTTTTATTTTTTCGCCATTGCAGCTGAGTTTGTGAAACTTTTAGAAATTCATATTAGTAGATATATCCTACTTATAAGATCTATATTTATAATTCTAATAAATACTTGAATGCCTTGCCTTCACATTTCCCATTTATTTCAATAATCCATTAAAACAATTAATACTGTTTTTGACCGCTTGTGCATCTTGTGCATTGCTTGGTAGTATTATATAAATTTTATTAAAAATTGAATACCAAAGCCAATGTATCACGAAAGAAAGACCATGACGAATGTATAGTGTAGTGTACATACATGTATACAAAACGCATCATATATACGTTCAGAAGAAATTTATTGCAAACAATTGAATGCTTATGCAACTCTTTCGTGTAGTTTTCAGAAAGTTTAAGTATTTATGTAAATATTATTATATAATACAACAGCACGGTACAAAATTCGAGGCAAAGCTGCACAAAAATGAAAAGATCAAAAACAAAAAGAAAACATATCGAAAACTTGGGTGCATCATGCAACGTCCGTATCAGATGGCCTGTTAGACAATTTTCGATTGTATATAAAAAGTTATGAACAATTTTTTTTCCATATCCCCACCACTGTAGAATAAATGTACATGATTTGCTCGTAAGTTTACAACATCTGAGGATAAAGATTAGAGACACTTAAAGCCCTGTCCGTCTATTCGTACGACTATTTGTTCCTTGCCTGTCATTTAAACCCCAGCGACTGCAAAAGTTTAGATAGAAAGCTGAAGCATACTCTTAAGGATCGGCTCAGAATAGTTCAGCGCTACCTGTAACAAACTCACAGTGCATGGCAAAATATTGATCTACAATGTAAAGCAAATACCCTTAAAAATTGAATGTAAAAATACCCGCAATTGATCAACCAACTACTGACTTGGGATGACGGCTATGAATAGTTCGTCCCACAATGAAATGAAGTGAAGTTCTTTTCTTAGTCGTTATTTATTGTATGAAAGTAAACAAAAAGAGAGGAAAAGAAAGAAAAAAAAAAAAGAATAAAAAGTTTAGGTTTTGATAAGTCATTCACACATACTTATTAAACGCTCTTCTGATATGAAAGAAACAAAGTTTAATGTTCGTAATGTAGGTGGCATGTCTGGATATTGTCAATGTTTGAAAGTAGAAACATTTATATATAAACTAATATTTAGACAAAGTTATAAAAACTTTTTATCATTGTGTTGTGGGTTTGTTTCTTTGTTTTTTTTTTTATTTTTTATTTTAAGTGCTACCGCTAGAGAATAAGACATGTTCATTTCGTCAATCACTTCGTCATAACAAAAACATCGACAAAACATCTACACATTGTTATGAATAAAAGGCATTAATTCCTAACGGTATACGAGTATATATACGTGAAGACACATGTGATTGAGGGAGAATTTGCAAATCGATTTAATCTTGTTTGCTGTAATAGTCGGTAATTCTACCAGTACAGGATGAGGGAAAGTGCGGGACATTACTAGTCAAGCGATCGAACACAACTTTATGGGATAATGGTTACTTTGACGAATAAATAAGCAAAAGTACACACACATTAAATCTTAATGAAGAGGTGATGTATTTACGGGACCTATGCGCATCAATGGTAATAGCATTTGAACATTTACCCTATATTTCGTTTAGATTTTGAAAATTAAATTTAAAAATTTTGAAATCTTCATCTTATTTAAATATTTTATTTATTTTTCACGGTAAATGC
Organism: Glossina morsitans morsitans; assembly: GCA_001077435.1. Lineage (NCBI taxonomy): Eukaryota > Metazoa > Arthropoda > Insecta > Diptera > Glossinidae > Glossina > Glossina morsitans. The sequence continues at coordinate 116,412 of CCAG010003782.1, read as the reverse complement.
ACACTCACTTACACACACATTGAATGAATTATATCTTCATTCATGCATAAAAAACATTATGATTTAATTCACAATTCAAATCGTACTTATCCACCGTTCATTCAACTATTATTCATAACTCCCTTCAGGGTATTTACTTTTAAATATAAAAGAATTTCCAGTACTTTGGAAGTGCAATTTATGCAAGTATTTCGTAAAGGAAAGGAAATCTAATCAACTGTTTTGGTATAAACGGTTGACTGAAAAGTTTCCAGCCTAAGTAAAAAAAGACCTGTTTTTGTGCGTGCGAACTGTTATTTAATGTAGCCTCCGTCAAAGGCGACCAAATTAGTTCAACAATTCTCCAATATTTCGATGGCTACTTGTCTAGCATTGTTTGTTAAAAGTGTCAAAATTCTCCTCAATGACCTCATCATTGGCCCTAAATTCCTTCCGTTTAAGATTTTTCAACACTTAGTATTCGCGGAAAGTCAAATCTGGAGGACGTGGTAAATGGGACAGCAATTTTTCCATTGTAGTCATCGGGTCGCCATTCTGTGTTTTTGTTCCAATCCAACCAAAAGTGATATCCACCTTCACCGTTCCAATCTTGATTCAATAGACGACGTTCTCTCGTTTCTCTCGTTTCTCTCTTCTTCTCTCGATCTCTCTCCCTCTCTCTTTCACACACACACACACTCTCTCTCTCTCACACACACACTCTCTCTCACACACACCCTCTCTCTCACACACCCCCTCTCTCTCTCCTTCTTTCTTTCTCTCTCTCTCTCTCTCTCAGTTTAGTTGATTATACGTCCAATTAAATTTGGTGAAGTTGAACGATGTTCCCGCCAAAAGGTATAGTTTTTGATCTTCCGAACGTTAATCGTCAAGGTTTGAGTTCACTTAACCAAAATTTAAGCCGTCGAAAAGCATATACTTAACGACAGTCCGATTTAACATCTTCGCAAAGACAACCACATCTATTTACTGAAATGATTGTCAAAGAACACGTGAAGGTGCACAATGGCTGCAATTTTGCTGAGCTTTATTAACGCGCGTCCCACTGCCATATTCATGCTTAGGTCGGACACTTTTCGAACAACCTATGAATTCACAAGCGCGTGTGTAGTTGTTTGAATAATATCCGTAAGGATTTTGCGAGGTTTCGATATGAAAAATTTCTTTTTGAAAAAAGAAATTATTGAAATTTATTGTATTGTTAGTATAAAAATTTTCATTGTACTCTATGCATGGAATTCGTATAGTAATCTGAAAAAAATGATTATTACTTTTCCAAGTATCCGGTTTATTATTATTCTCAGAAATAACTGCAAGCTCTGACATAACTTACATTGCAGGTAATAATATATACAATGTATATACATTTATGAGAATACCGCAATATAATGCACGTCATCGGTTACATATTATTTGCCTAATATTTGCCTCAAGTCCAACATAGAAGACTTGAACCAATATATAAATTATAAGTTAAAATTTCGATGTCATTTTCACTTTCACTTTCATTCATTTCGTTTAAACAACATTTTTACCGATCACACTGTGCATACATACATGTTTCTTACACTTACACTTACCTGTATATCCTGCATTGTGGCTGGCGAATGAACATTCACATAAAACTGTTCATCAATCGGAAATTCTTTTAAAATCGTTATCTTGTAGTGTAAAGTTCCATGAGCTTTTGTATAAGATGTCACCTTCACTACAGATGCGTCTGAAGCTTTTACCTAAAAGAAATAATGAATGAAATGTGAACTATATACGCAATCACATTGAAGAGAGAGAGAGAGATGATGAACAACAACTTTTATTAAACAAAAAGTTCTTAAACAATTTATTTTAATGAAGTTTAAAAAAATGCACATATTATGTATATTAATATTACAACAACACTAACAGCAACACCAGCTTGGTTGGGAATTTAATACACGGATGTATGTAAGCACAAGTATACAAGTAATACCAAATAAAATTTGCTGCACGCATTTATTTTTCTTTTAAAGCATTGCGAACAAAATGTAAATTTGCTATCAAGTCACATATGATCAAACGTCTTCTTTTTCACTAACTTTTTTCTCTTTTTTGTACCCATCACCGAGGGATGAGGAATATTCATTCATTTTGTCGAAACGTTTGCAACGCCCAGAAGCAAACATCAGAGACCCCATAAAGTGTATATATTCTTGATCAATATCAAATTCTAAATCAAATTAAACATGCCCGTCTGTCCCTCTGTTCGTCTTTGTAATGTCTGTTGTAAACATTCTCTTGGCCGTAAAAATGAAGTAATCGATTTCAAATTTGGCAGAAACATTGGAAGTGCTTGCACGCTTGTTGGTATTGAAAATGAGTCAAATCGGTCAAAGAACCGATCTTCGACACTACTATGTACTATGTAAAGTGGAACATCTCTGTCATTACTCTTAAACTATTGAAAATAAATGTACAAAAATTTGAACGTATATTCTATGAGCGAAGATGTAGCATCTGTGTACAAAAATTGAAAAAATAGACCACGCCTCTCCATTGTTGTAGGGTATCAAAATTTAATTTTTTTTACAATACCTTTATAAAGCGCTGAAATGAGCTTCCAAATCCCTATAAAGTATATAAATTCTTGGCCAGTTTCAAGTTTGGAATGCACCTAAACATGTCCGCCTATTCGTCTGCCCATCTGTCTGTTGGCGCACATTTATAGTGTATATGGTAAACATTCTCCCGTTAGCGAAAGTGAAGATATCGCCTACGAATTTGTAAAAGAATGTGGAATTGATTTAAATTTTTCAAAGGACACGCCTACAACGCCCACATGCCTCTACAAAAAAAAACTTTTATTTTGAAAATAGGAAAAATTAGCTGCGCCCACTCCATATTATAGAGCACGAAAATTTTGTTCTTTTACTTCTTTTGTCTTTTTTGGGATAATGGTGATGGGTGTGATAGATTCGGTTCCGACCGAATTTAAATTTTTTACTTGTTTTTAATGAAGAAGTTACTTGCTCGATACCTTAAAAAGAAATCCTGTTATTCAACTTTAATAAATCATTTTACATTTTCCAAAACAAATGCTAGTCGAAGAGAATCGCCACAGTTGACGTTAAAAGCTAGAGTTTGGGACGCAGCTGAACGACTCACACTTGAATAGTGTATACTTTTAAAATACGACGAAAATATGCTAAGGTATGCACTGCATTTTGTTCAAAAGTAATATTTAATTCAATACAACAGCAGAATGCAACCCTAATTACTAGGTATGCAAAAATGAGTTGTACGCAACATTTTAACAAAAACATAAGTAAAAACATTATAGTCAAGTGAGGTCAGGTGTTAAGTTATCTTACACCATCGCTGCGCCTAATGCAACTCCGCATTTGTTTTCGCAATAAACTAACAAAAAACCTTAGCAGTAGAGGGAATATTAAAAGTGAAATGGCAGGACCCAAAAGGAACTAAATTAATTTTGTTGCCTAAAAACCTATCATCCCTTACCTATATCCGGCGTAAGATACTTGTTGCCGTTTAAAAGTTTGCTTTTCACGAGAATTCCTACAAGCGATGGTGTCCAAAAAGTAGACCTATGTCGTCCAAATTTATGGAAATTAATTTCTATATGAACCATTGTTCATCATAAGATACTAAGAATTAGATCTCCTTTCCGTTCAAGGGATGGCTTTTCGTAAAAACCGTTATATAATGGGGGAGTCGAGAAAGCGGACCATCCGATTCAAATTTTTGACAAAAATTCTGAAGCACTCATCGATTTTTGCCGAGAAATTTTGAAATTTGCAAATTTCTTCATAAAACGGTTTTTTAAAAAAAAAAAGTCTGGTCCAATTCACTCGTAATAGGATTCTTTACCAATTTTGCATTCAGAAAACGATTCTGATCGAGCAATGTAATAAACAGTGGATCAATAATTACATATAAACTTGATATACTCTGCACAACAAGTTCTAACCGGTGTAAAAAGTATTTAGCTGGGGGGGAATTCTACAAAATATTTTCTTCAAGGCATTTTTCCATCGTTAGCTACACACATTTTCCCCGTCTCTCTGACAAAATGGAATTTCATGTCGAAAGTACGAGTCTTTTGAACCTATTTACGTAAGCAACCATTGTAAGAGATGTAAAACCGTCTGTTCTATATAACGAAAGTAGCGCATTGTTGACCAGTCCTGCGAGTCGAGTTGATAATCAACCCCCAATATCTCTTTCGTCGGTGCGACCGTTTATTCTTTAATGCTCATTTGCATTTTTTTATTATTAGTGTCATTCATTGCGAAGAGCAGCTTATAGCATACTAACAAGCAATTAATTTGCACTGCATTCCGGCTTGACATCATATTTAGTTCCCATCACTTGAACAGTGAGCAATTTCCTTCACATTAAGCAAAAAAAAGCAAGATTTGACGTTGAGATCTTTTTTCTGCATGAACAGATATCAGACGGACAGACGGACAGGCAGGCTTAGATCGATGCAGAATCGATCGATTCTAAATCAACCGGTATAACAAAAGTTAGGTTCCTTCTGCGTGATACCTACATCCGCACTAGCTTAATATACTCTGTACCACAAGTGGTGTGTAGGGCATAAACAAAAATAGTTTTGTACATATTTTCAATATGTGGCAAAAACATCGACATCGATGGAATCATTTTTCACGTTCCCGATAATCAGGAATTTAAATTGCACATAAAATATATGTAAAGTGTGATAAAATTTAAAGAGAGACTATTTGCTTTTTCATTGTTTGCTAACTTATGCGCATCGATGCAAATTGGCGGCGGAAATACAAAAATATCAAATAACATGGAATTATGTATAACACATTAATTATTTAGGAAATAAGCACAAAAAGCACCAATTATGTAAACATTTCATAACGAAATTCCCGACAATTTTGTAGCTACGATAACATTATTATTGATTCATTTTATGCAAAAAAAAAAAAAAAAGAAAAGTTAATCGCAGGGGAAATATTCGCAATTGAATAACGTTGAAAATATTCGTTTTGCATTATTTATATGTAAGTAAGTAGTGGATGAGGATTTTTATTGAGCTTTTACAAGTGATGATTTCGTGATGAATATCGACCCCTTCCTTTTTGATAAGAAGATGTGAACTTAGGTCGATTTGATGTTTGCTGTAAAAAAAATTGACAAAATTTATTTATGCTGCACACACACACACACAGTATGCCTTCTTTAGAAAAAAAAAGCGAAACCTCGGTATATTATCATCAATAACTTACAGTTTGTCAGTTTGCAGCTTTTCCCCAAAAGTATTTGCTATTAGTAGGACTACTTGGCATACACACAATTACCAAAGCACTGTTTAAATTGTTGCATTTCCAGTATTTCCCCTAAGGCGTAAGTTGTAAGCTTCTCTTTTTTTTTTCTTTCTTCTCTTTATTGATTATTAATTCTATTTTTCGTTTATCGTTTGCGCGCTGGAAGCAAATGTTTGCCTAATTTATTATTCGCTTTGGATTACAATCCGAAAATTTATTAAATTGCATTATGAGGCTTGGCATTAGTCTTTTCGACTTCAAGCGAGCATTCACTGCACATGCTTTTATTAAAACAAATCACATTAAACATTAAATAAATGGCTTACATCAGTACGTCTGTATGTCTTTATATAAATAGGTGTTTACATGTATTTTGATCAGTGATAGAAAATGATACAAGTACTGCCGAAAAAATTGATGAAATATGTTTGATTTGAAAGGTATATTTTAAGGTTAGATTTCCGGTGCTCGTCAATTTAAAAAATTCTCATGGCTTCATCTCTAACTTTCGACGCATCAAGACATTTTCTAAAAATTTGTGATCCAATGGTCGGTGTTGTTGTAGATTTTTCTGCATTATAGGTGTGTCTGTGAGCAGATAGCGTCCATTTTTTCTTTACATCGCTTCGCTAATCGGTCAAGGAATGTTTGCACCAAATTTCAGCCTCCTATCTTCATTTTCCCAATTATTTCGACGATTCACATGATTTATCCGTTAAATTGGCGGATTTCCATAAAGCTCGTGATAAAATTGTAAAATATTTTATTAAATAGAAATGTTCGGACGGATTGTATGCTGACTTTTTAGGTGATTCCAGACAATAATTAAATTAGACTTTAGGGTCGTAAGTTACAGGTAATTAATTATGGGTTGTGAATGTGCTTAGAGGCGCCTCAGTTCTGTCTTCTTAGTTTTTCACATATCCTTGGCATCTTGGAGACGGAACACAACTATTTCGCCACTCTGTTAATAACATACATTTGAAGTCTTCTATTTGAAATTTTGCAATACCCAAAGGAAGAGGAAACTGAAAGGACGAACCGGTAGACATGAATATCATAGGAGATATCTACACTTTATGCATCCGCTAGCGAGTATTTCCGTTTTGCAAATGCGATAGAAACAAATTTAGTATAGCTCTGTTCGTTGATCGTTAATATGAGAAATATGTTATGATTTACTGTAGACTTAAGTAAAATTTTGCTTTTTTATGTTTCTATGATTTTCAAACTAAGTAACGAAATACGCGAACGACAGAACTTATATTTAAGTTGCTATTGCACGTTACGAAAACATTGTCTACAAGACGTGATACTTTTACGGTTACATATAAATACATATTTATATATATAAATATGTATATGTATATATATAAATATATATGTATATATATAAATATATATTTATATATATAAATATATATGTATATATATAAATTATGTGCATGCACCTAACAAGTCAACATGTTTTAACAGCGAGGACGTAAGTTTTCATTTTTAAGGAAGACCACGTGCTGATGTTAAAATCTTTAATATTTGTTTTTTTTTTTTCCTTTTTTTCGTTAAATGTCAGAGACATATCTTGGAATTGATTGCATGGTTGTATGCTTCTAAAGTAGATATGTCATTCCATGTATTGGAAGAAAATATATTAAGTGTATTGATTGTCCATTCGCACTGCTTACAGCAAGCAAAAAAAAAAAAGTACTCGTTATTTCCTTTTGGCTATTTGTCTTCTTTTATTTTTTCTTGTTTATTTTTCTACTAGTGTCTGCGTGTTCTTAAAGTATAGAAAAGACGTAATATAATGGCATTCGATGGGAAAATGCTCATATAAATGCGACACTCATACAAGGATAAGAGTCCCAGTAATTCTTTATCTCATACAAGTGAAAAATGATGTTCGAATTAACCAAATGTTTTGATCAGATCAAGAGAATTTATGAATCGAGTGCAATTTCATCGTTTATTATTCCATCGCACAGTGTTGTGGTAAGGCACATCAAAAAGCCTTTTACATGCCCCCAACGAAAGATAGGAGTGCATTCCTATTTTTCAAAACTTTTGCAACGTCCGGATCGATGTTACGTTAGTTATCATGTTATCACGTCTATCTGTGTAATGTCCGCGGTTGACATGGTCTCGGTCGCAGAAATCAAGATATTCACTTCAAACTTCGAGAAAAGCATTAGAAGTTCTTGCAATCAGATGGGGCCTGAAATGGGGCCGACTAAAGGAGATGCCAACTGCACAACATAAACTCAAAGAGCCTGTGCTTCCAAGAGCAAAGAAAATGGTACTTTTCGCTTGTACACATAGTTTTTATAGATAATCCTCCAGTGCCTATCTAAAAATGGAAGAAACCGACTAGGCCCACCCCACATTTGGAATTGACTTTTTCCTAATCGAACTAGAAGATTTGATCACTGCTTCGTTCATGTTTCCTCACTTCCACCATGTTGGTGTAGAGTGTAGAAGACTCGATTACAGCCGAATATGATTTTCTTGTTGACATTGCGTTGCGTTATTAGATCCTTAACAAACTTATTAGTCCGACAATGCAGCAACATAACCAAACAATGGATAGTTCCCCTTAAGGTTAAGACATTATTTCAAGAAATTACTTTCAAAGTAAGAAGAAGAAGGTAACTTTCAAATACTCATTTACGGCTGCTATAAGAAAACTTAAAATGTATAAATTTTGAGAAAATTGAAAAAACTACTTCAACTCTCTCTCTCTCTCTCTATCTCCCTTAAGCTAGTCCGGCGATATCCTTTTGAAGAGTTATTAATAAAAAATAGCTTTTCTCTTAGCTAAAGCCGACCAAATTTCTTTCCCTAAAATTTGACTTTAATTTTTCCGTTTTATTGTTTCTAATAAAATATTCAAAAGCTAAACTTTGTAAATTAATGAACGATTTTTATCTTCATGCTCGATAATAAGTAAGAAGAAAAAATATTTTATTTTTTTTTTATTTGCAAAATTCGGTCTTATTCACTAACATGATCTACTTCCAGAACGATACTACCAGTAAAATGAATTTCTATCATTGTGAGGTTTCTTTTAAAGAATGATTTCTCAAAGCTTCACAAAATAGGTCCCAATTTTTGCAAACACCAAAACTTTTTCTTATGGAGCGCCCTTCCGAGACCTGCAAGCAGACAGAAATCGCTGGGAGGCAGATCTAGAGACAATAAAATGACAACACAGCAGCAATCCGGAGCACACACTTGGAAAATGGCTTTCTCATGCACACATTTTCATGAAAAATAATGAATCCACTGCCCTTCAATATTCTTGGGATGTCAGCTCACATTTTCATGAAATATAATGAAAAATAATGAATGCCTTTCAATATCCTTATGATGTCAGCTATCTCGTGCAACTTTATTTTTCGTTCGTGGAGAATAATTTTCAAGATTTTCTTATATTTACATCTGCATTGGGCGTTGACTGCTTTCAGCGTCAGAAATGTGTCCTTTAAAATGAGCAAATATCCGACAAATTTGCTGTTTCCGACAAATAATAACTACGATAACAACAATTTTCAAGTCAACATGGGGCATGAATCCTACTTATTCCCAACAAAAAGCAATATTTAATCAATTCGTATTTTTCCCCTATTTTGAAAGTAATAAAGTTGCTTACTGCAACCGGTAACTGACCGGAATAACGAGACATCATTTCAGGGATGACACTTCCGAGAATTAATTAAACAATTTTTTGTCAGAGACAATATGTAGGTGTCAGCACCGGGAATTACTTGCTTGATGATGTGTCATATTGTTGATGTATATATCGATGTAAGTTTAACACCCAAAGGTAGATATAACTAAATGGCAAGTTAATACACAAGAGAGACGAAAGTGCTCTTCGTCCTATTGCTTTAGTTAATGATGGAGGAATCAGTTTAGCTCATTCAACTTTACTTTCTAAAAATTAATAAGAGGAGATTTGTTTACACCTGCCACAGCGTATCGCATACGTACTCTAAGGTATAATTTGTTTTTTTTTTTGATATTTGAAAAATTCAAGGTCGGAGGAAAACAAATATTTTTGAAAATTTTGGTTGATGTTTGGGTTCTAGTCACATCCAGCCTAAACTCTATAAGTAGCACAATATATGTTCAAAACCGTAGAAATTTCAAGGATGAAAGGACCAATAAACAGTCTTGCCTATCCGACGTGGTTGCCTTTTACTTGCTGAGGGCAAAAGCCGAATATTTTATTAAATACGTGTAGGCCAGTCGCTATGAGATTACTTTTCCACTTGACTATTGTTTGATCCTAATTAAAACTGTACATAAAAAGTGTACATATTTAAAAACTGTACATATTTAAAACATATTTAAAAATATATAAATAATTGCCTTAAGCTCAAGGTAAAATTCGTTCACTTATGTTTTTCCAATCAATATTTCTCCCACACCCTATTAGACGTGATTACGATACATTTATTTGTAGTATTGTATATTATTAGTATACGATGCAAATCAATAATAATTTCATCTAAACTTACATAGAAAAGTATAAAAAGTATAATAACAAAAAGAAAAGGAAGCATTCACATAATGTGTATTTATATATAAAACATATAATATTTATGCTCTCTTACATCAAACAAGGAACAATGCTGTGGTTGGGAAGTTTTATTCTTTAATATAAAAATTCGTTTTTTGCTTTCTCTTTTCTGTTTGTAAACATTGGAACTCTGTACTAACTTCCTATATATGTGCGAATAATTATTAGTAGAAATGCAAATGAGTATCTATTTGAGCGATTTCTTCCTTTCTGTAAAATCATAACAACCTCCAAATTAGATATATGCTGGTTATCAGTGCAGTGTACGATAAAATAAATTGATATAATTGATTAGTAGAGCGAACCATGGCCCCTGTAAATATTTGAATTGAGTTTTGGAGTTTGGTGTCTGCTATGATTCGTAAATAAAATTATCAGCAGATTGTACCCATTTTTAAGCACTAGTCATAAATTAATTTCGGCTTTCTATGTCAATTTTTTCCATTGACGAATGGACAAACGGACTCCCAAATTTTACGCTGACAAAAATAGAAATACATGAGCAGGCGTACAAATAAGCGTTTATGGGCCTTTCTTGGAGATGACTGTTCTAGCCTTTTAAATAATATTTACGACTCACATTTCTCCATATAAGGCTTCAAAATCATGTAAAAAACTTTAGCTTGAAAGAAACGGCGCCTTTTTGCTACTGGAATGCCCTAATAATGAGCATTTGTGCGCTGCTTCCTCTACTCGATCAAAAGGCAAGAATCAGAAGACTTTGTATTTTGAGGACATTTGCTAGGAATATGCTACAGACATTAAAACAAGTGTAATCTGGGTTCGGTGATTTGGAGATTAATGTTGGATCCAAGATGAAGGACCAGACAAACATGGACGTTTATGAGTATAGAAGAAACTCGAACATGTTGAATTAGAAGCAATATTGGATAAAGGCATGCGCAAGCAACTGAGCAGAGGTATCAGTAAAGATCCAAAAGTCGAGAAAATGACTGGTATATGAACTGCTTGGAAGTCAAATAGAAAATCAAAAAACTCTCAAAGGATATCTATTTCAAAGATATCAAATTGCTTTGCGTTATAGCGTCGCAAACAATCATCTGGACCAACCATCCTCATCAGGAGCAAAACCAAATCGCTTCGAGCAAAACGCCTTGCATTTAGTTCTTAGAGGAATTGGGAAATGTGGTGCATTATCTATAAAAACTCTCCTGAAACCTATTAAAAGCTACAAAAAAGTCGTACTACATTTAACGAAAAGTTAAAAACACTTTTGCTGAGAGGTATTGCATTATCCGGCATATTCAGCAGACTTAGCTCCACCAGGGTACTATTAATTTGCAACAATGTACTTTTGCAACCACGATTCGACAATTGTGAAGCAATCAGAAATTAGCTCGACGAGTGGGTATTACTGGGGGGGCACTCACTAATTGCAAGAAAGATCTGATTCCCATTTTTCAAGTGCTCTCTTTAAAAATAAAAAGAAATGGACAAACATTTATTTGCATTTAGAATGGGTGTAAAACCTGCTTTACTCTGGTTTACTCTGATTGTTACAAACGAAAAGGCAAATTTAGTATATCTTATCATCCGGTAATGGTAATAAAAAGAATAACTATCGAGTTGTTATTGAGTAAGCATGCCATCAGCAATTCCCATCAACTGTCTCCAACCAACAACCACAAGTGGTTATGTTCTTTCCGCTCGTATATGGAAACCGGACATAAAGCGCAAGAATAACCATTTAATTCAAAGTAGTTGTACTTTATGGTTCTATTGAATTCATTCAGTTTGTGTGTGTGTGTGTGTGTGTGTGTGTGTTTGTGTGTGTGTGTGTTTGTGTGTGTGTGTGTGTGTGTGTGTGTGTGTGTGTGTGTGTGTGTGTGTGGTGTGTGTGTGTGTGTGTGTGTGTGTGTGTGTGTGTGTGTGTGTGTGTGTGTGTGTGTGTGTGTGTGTGTGTGTGTGTGTGTGTGTGTGTGTGTGTGAACGTCGCAGCACATGACTAAGAAAAACGAAAAATTAAAACAAATCCCTGACATAGTAGTCTACAATAAATGCAAGTGCTTATGCATTATAATTGTTGTTCTCTGGTGGGCACAGTTCACAAACAAGAACGAAATAGAAGAAAATGATCGATTTGTAAGCGATTTGCTTGCTCAAGCATAGAAGCCCTTTCATGGACTATGGATGGAATTCGTCGCATGTATAAATGTATCACTTGCGATTACGCAATCAGAAGAAAAATTTGCAATTCCAGCAAACAAAACAGTTCATGAATATGTTCTCAACTGATTGTAAATGGAAAAACTTATGTGCATCAATTGTTGTTCGAGGCAGAAGGCAACTGGGATAAAGAACACGAGAGAAAAAAACTGATAATTAAGAATATGAAAAATAAAAGAGATCTCATCAAAGTTATAATCGAATCTTTTCCTTGAAAATAATTGTTTCGTGACATAAATTTATATCAGTCCTCCGGAGAAGAAGAGAAGTAAATGTAAAGTTTCATAAAATGCAAAACGCAAAAGAAAAACTTTCGATATCTTTGCAGCTAGCTTCACTGCAATCAGTCAGTCATTCGATTAAAGAAAATGAAGAAACTTTCTTCACCCTTCTACTCTACTTCTTCGGCCTTCTTACCTAGCCGTTGAAAAGTCAACTTACAAGCATCCTATGACAACAGTGTAAGATCATAGTTTCGACATTTTTGCATTTGCTAGGCAAAACACAACCTTCTTATGCCTCTGCCTCCGTTGTCTCGTTTCGCTTCGTTATAGTTATTTTTGCTGAGCAGCTAACATTATGGAAACAAAATTTGTGGTCAGTTTACTGGCCATGTAACTGAATGAAAACGAATTGACCGAATGAATGATTGGCTGGATGGTATCAAGTGTAATGCAAATGTGAACATTTGGTCAACTTCGGCATTTATCTGCGAAACCAAAAGAAAAAAATTAAAAAAAAAAAAAAAAATTATAGAGTTTTTCACAAATTTTCAAAGTTTGCATGCAATGCAAGGGGCGTCCTTCCGCACTATAACTACCCGACAATTTTTCGTTTCCTTTTAGTGCATGTGCTCAACCGCTTCCTTCTTGGTTTTGGTTGAAAGAGGAAAGCATCTTTTAAAAAGGATTTTCAAGTTATAAGTTATTTCAAAGTTTTAACTTTGCTCTTTTAGTTGAATCATAAAATAAATATTAGAAAAATGAAAAGTTTATGATGAATGAAGACCACATTCTATATAGCACAGTAGTTAATACCGAGTAAATTTTTATGGCATCGAGTTGTTGAAATACTTTGTTTGTGATATTCGAAAAATATAATTGAAACTTTTTCTTCTTTTTAATATGCCTGCGCCACAAGTCAATAAAAAAAAGTGAAACGAAAAATGAGAAAATAAAGAAAAAAATCTATATATATATATATATATATATATATACATATATGCGATTGGAAAACATTTTTAATAATAAAACTGTTTGAAATAAACTTTAAGAACTTTGATTAACTCAAGGGAAAAGCTCTACATGTACATCCACATGTACATACGTACAGCCGTCAAACTTACTTGAAATTATTTCGTAAGCAATAGAAACTTACCTCAAGTTTTTGTAGAACCTTATCTAAGCCAGTAATGGTTAAATCTTGTTCTTTGGCATTATCTGCTAACAAAACATCTGGTATAACTTTAATGCCTGGCACAAGCTTCAATGATACGCTGTCCGTTAAACCGCTAAACATTACAACCTACAGATAGTGAAAGAAAAAAAAAATATAAAATACTAGTCAGCTTATCCCAAAAAGTGCGAGTTTTCCTTATTTTACCTCCAAATCAAAATGTACGTCATTGTTTTTGATTAGATTAAGCACATCGTCAAATGAAGTTTTCAAATTAATATCACAAGCATAACGACCAATTTCATGGTCGAATATGCCCGCCACTTGATAGTGTTGTAATAATTGCTTCCCTAAGGAATGTTCGCTTCTAAGTTGACATTTAAATAATTTATTAGGCATTTTATCCAACATACTCGCACACCTTGTAATGTTCTTCGCCACCTTCAACAAATCAAAGAGTACATTAGATAGATACTGGCTCAAGCATTTAGGCACGTATGCGTTTACTTACCAAATTTGTGGATTTGTCAACTTGTAAATGATTACGTATCACAAATTCTCCTCGATATGTTGAACCACTAAATATATCGAACGATTTTGAAAATTGTACCTGGAATATAATTAATAATAACAATAGTAATAGCAATAACAATAATAATAATAAGAAGAAGAAAAAATCAGAAAGATAATTAATTGTACTTAGGCAAACGTTTGTGTGCATTAAAGGACAAGCAGACCGATGACAAAACTGAAGCAAAAGCTAAGATGAGTGAATTTAAACCTGTCAACCTATCAGAGACCTTTTCTGCCATATATCCAACCAGCCATTAAGGGCATGTCACCCATACCTGTAAGCATGGGAATGTTCAGAAAGAAAGATATGCAGAGAGAGATTTAGGAAAATGACTTTTTAAAATAATCTCTCACTGGGTAGAGAAAAATTCTGCTCCGTTGTTGGAAAATTCTGCTCCGTTAATAAAGTAATGCCGGGGTAAGCCTCAGCGCCTATTCCAGGCTTCCTTATCTTGGTGGTTTATATTTCGCATTTCAATAAGAGTCCTAATGTCTCTTGGCTTTATAATTCCACTTTCTTTCATTAATTAATTTATGTCATGAAGGAACCTAGCGTCTAAAAAATTAAAATACTTATACTAAACTTAAATGACCTATCGTGTCATCGGACGGAACAAACTGTCTTCTGGTAAAATATCCCGAATTCGACACCTATAGCTTGCAACACTAACGGCTGATGATGGATTTTACACCGAATGGTAGTGTGTTACCTAGCCGGCGGTTTCATCCAAAAGGGAGAGGATGTGAAATCTTCTTCTCCACTATGCTTCTATTCGAAATCCAATTGTCTTTGCAAATCGGTAATTGGTCACCTTCCAAATATGTGAACTAAGTTATTTGGGGTCGGTAATATTCCCATTCCACTCCGTCCTTACTTATTACAGCATCCCTATAATACTCACAAGAAAATAAATTGCTTGCTATAAAAATGAGAAAATGAGCGTGAAAGTAAAATACATTTATTCTTCTTTAAATACATAGCAATAACTTATAGTTACGTGTAGGACCAAAACATGTCCTGCGACTTTGCGACTCACACATCACATTCCCATGAATAGGAAGAAGAAAATCAAATTAAGATGAAAATGTTGTTGGCATACGAAAGCATCATTCTAATTAATTTTTGTGAAAGTCCAAGGAAAGTAATTATTTTTCTAATATGTTGCAAGCCATTTAATATCATAACACTCCTATGTTTTGTTTATAGCAGCTTTGCTGTTATGTTCTATTGAAAAGCGAGAAACTAAATTCCCTGAAAACATTATTTTTATACTTTTGGCAGTAAATTTAATAACAACCTATAAATATCACTCTAAACAACTAAAAAAACAACAATGACAAAACAAATTTGAATCGAAAACATCAAATAAAGTGTAAGCACGCCGCTGGTAATAAAAAATTGTTGTCCATGTACACATATATACACATATATGGATATGTTTTATAGGAAAGTTTTCTACTCATAAAAAATGCATGCAATACATCATACGTGCGCACATACATACACACATATTTATTTGAAAAGTATCAAACTCACCACATCAGCATCACGAACTTCGACATCATATTTTATAAAATTGCCGCTTGCCTTATCACCATTGGTAACTGCCACTTTTTCGCCTAATTTATAACGGTTGCCAAGTACTTTGCCAACTCCTAAAACGACAAACACACATTGAATACTTGAATTAATTTGTTTATTGAAACGCACTTTTCTCGATTTTCTCGAAGAATATTTTTAAAAAGGAAAATTATTTGTACCTTTTATCGAGTTTGTGTAATGAAAACTAATAATGAAAAGTTACATAAAATTCAAGCTCTCTTCATTAGCTCTCCTTAATGCGAAGCGTAGTCCCTCTAAACGAAGTCCGACTTTCACTGTAACATCCTAGATTTATTTCTTTATTTTATATTTTTCCATTTCAGGCTCTCAGTAATAATTCAAAATTTACGCACTAACACACTTCTCATCACCTTTCCAAAATATATGGATCAAGGCAGCTTTTTGGCGAATCTACATGAATTTGTCGATGAAAACCATCGGGTGTAAAACATACACAATTCTTAAGCTAACTTGAATTAAGACTCCAAGAAAATAATTTTGAAATTAGGGAAAATTCAACAGGCAAGATCAAGCATTCAAAGATCTATATTAGGGACCCAAAAGAGGCTAAAAAACAAGCCAAGTTCAGAAAAGAAGCCATACAACCTTACTTTGACAAACCTTTTGAGCGTAGTCTGAAAGCTGATGTCTTACGAAAGTTGTAAGCGCAAAACCATTTGTTCAGAATATGATACCCAAGGTCCGCTCATCAGTCTTCGAGCAGCTGACTGCAGAACATTAAGAATTTCAGCAAAGCTAGCGCGAATGTTATAAGAAGCAGTAAGAAGTTTAAAAAAATCGTTTATAATTAATCGATTGGTTTTTCATGATAGTGAATACCTATCTGAACAATAGATCCAAAAGGCTATTTCTTCACATTTATTATCTCTTCTGATTGTCACTGATTTATTTCGGCGCAAAACGATTATTAGATCTTTGTCTAATTAGTGTTCGATTTTTCCCGGAAAATGGATCCTTTCAATCGTCTTTGCTCAAAGGAATATAGAGGACATTCTGAACCCCCACTGCACTCCCATTAGCTACATACTGTTCTGATCTAAATGAATATTCTTTCCAAGTCAAACTAAAGAAATTAATTCAAGTATATACATATATATATATATATATATATATATATATATATAGCATAAATATATAAAAATATATTTATATAAAAATATATTTATATGTATGAAGAGAAAAGCCAGTCAATACAAGTGAGTAATGATTGCATAGCAAAGCAAAACATCACGTCCACACAAACATATAAACATCGTTTACCTAAACGTATGTACGAGTATTGTGCAAGTTTGTATAAAAATGTTTAGAATGTTTGTATGAACGATGATGGTTTTAATATTTCTGCTATTAGTTTACATAGATTTGCGGTAAATTTTTTATGCACCTTTTCATGGTTACTGTGAACGAGCAGTGAAGTGGACGAGAAATATGAGAGCGAAAGGAAGTATTTTAACTTTATTTGATGGGTCCGTGAACACAAACACCAGCAAATTGGAAGAAAATATACACAAACAAATAAAAAGAAAAGAAAAATGAAAATGAAAATGAAAATAAATGAAATCAACGACATAACTGCAAAAGTTGGTAATTGGTCTTAGTATTAACAAGTGTGTGTGGTTCGATTTTACTCTCTTGTAAGCTAACGGAAAATCATTACATAAAAGTGGATTTGTATGTAAAGTAACATTATTGCGAAACTAAGCAAGATTTTGACGTAAATTATACAAAAGTTAATAAAAATAAAGCGATTAGTTTTGAGAAGCGAAATAGTTAATAGAAGACTAGTGTACGTTGTTTGCAGATACATTCACAAAAGCATAGCTAGCCGTCAAAACAAATATATCTGTGGATTTTCTTTACTTGCGCTAGACCAGCTATTAATTCTATATGCAGCGATGAAGCACAGACGGTGGTTTTTTTTTCTTGCACTCATGAAAGAGAGGAGAAAGCACTCGTTTGGAGAAAGTATAAGGACATAAATAAGTTGCCATTAATTGTTTACGTTATATGTAACTTTTACGTATATAAGGTGTATAAGGTTTCCTCTACCGAGACGATTGGAATGATAATAAGAGCCGTGCAATAATAAATTGTTTCATAAGTTCCCACGTTTTACACACTACAACCGAGGAATATGGATAGATACACTAGGTCCGTCGTTCCAAATTTTACACCCAAAACTGAGATATGAGATATTGCATATAATGGATATATGTGCCGTGCCCGCTTTTGAATTCGTGGATATTATTGTCTGGCTACTATTTGATCTTGGCATTACTACAATTGTAGAAATTGATGTATTTATTATTATTTGATAGCCACAGAGCGAACTTTGGCGAAAAAGGTGTGATTCGCTTTCGAAAAACAAAAAAATGCTGTATAGATATTAGTCTGAAAGATTTCTCGGAACCCCAAACAACACAAATTCCCAGTTGGCTCCAAAATTCACTATTT
The DNA here is from genome assembly GCA_001077435.1 of Glossina morsitans morsitans. Classification (NCBI taxonomy): domain Eukaryota; kingdom Metazoa; phylum Arthropoda; class Insecta; order Diptera; family Glossinidae; genus Glossina; species Glossina morsitans. The sequence goes on along the minus strand of CCAG010003782.1, from coordinate 98,300 downwards.
ACGACACTAAACTGACACTTGATGCAAATAGTTCCTAAAATCCTCGAAATGGTCAATGTACATCTGTTACCCTTTCATTTGTTTTCGGTAAAAATTTGCGGGAAGCATGGAAGTGAAATCTAATTAACGCCTTGAGTGATAGGTTTTATAATATCTACCAGATACCAGTAAGATTTATGAACGGAAGAATGCCGGGACGACCAAGCCACAACATTTTAAACAATTGCCATCGATTTTCCTGATCAATTCTCTGTGCATTTAACGGCGATCACACCGCTAAAGGGCCGCTTCTATCAAAAATGAAGAAAAATAGATGTTGAACGTATTCTATATTCTATCCCTTGCAACCATTTGAGACAAAAAGGTATGACATTATGCAACAACTAAAAACTTTAAAGTGAATCGCAAATGGCCCACAAGAAACCATAGGAACGTTAGCTGTGATGCCAATGGATAAGTGACCTATAGACGTATGCTTGTAAGTAGAATTGCCCGCACAAGGTCGGCTGGACAAAAATCAACTTCACCATTTGCTTCACTGTCACGGATTTTGCTAGCGTCACCGAAGGAATGAAGATAATACGCGTGAGAACAAAGAACGAAGAAGGATTAGCATGTCGACAGTTTAGTCTCTTTCCAATTTTTTTTTTTTCTCAACTTTATAGGTTAGGGGGTCCGATCTAACAATCAATCTGTGTCCAATCACCTATTGAAAGATGAACTACCCGCCTTTAAGTCAATCAGTCCGTCCGTCCACCCACCGAAATAATATTCTTTATTATTTTATATGAAAACTCACAGCGATTCATCAGTACAAACAATTTCGAAACTTGGCACTTATATTTTTAGGCCACACAAACGCATAAAAAATTTGAAATGCTTTAAAATAAAAAACGCAAGAACTGTCGGAATGTTCAATTCCAGAAATTATCATGGCTAAAACTTGTCGAAGTTGATCAACTTGTTCAAGAAAAATTAATCGATTTTCATATTTTTACCCTAAATGGTGAATTAATGTGCATATCTTGTAGGAACAGTAAAATTTTTTTTAATTAACATTGTGACATTGCATCGTGTACCGTATCCTTTGAGTAGTACATTTTACAAAGACCACAAATCAGTTAACTGATTTTAAGGCATTGTTTTCTATAGAAACAGGCATGGCTTAGTTGGGTCCCACGCACGCGGACATTCCTGAATAATACAAAACATTGATACACTCCGTGCTTTGACAACAAAATTGTGTTACTATCAACAAGTAAGAAAATGATATTCAGTCTTGGCCGAATCTTTTATACCGACCGCCTTGATCCTAAAACAAAGGAAAAGAACTACGTTTTCAATCTTTCATGTTGGATGAACGCAGTTGATTTTTTCTATTTTTAGGATGAAAGTGAAAAAATATATTGGGCATGTGCGGTCCTTTAAGAGTAAGAAGCAAAAAACATGAAAAACAAAAGTGTTCATCGCCTTTGTTATACAGGCGTGTGGATGTGTTGTAGGCCAGTTCTTTGAAAAGTTCCAGTTCTTCTCAAATTCTTGTGCAAGCTTGTAGGCGATATCTTTATTTTTGGACATGGGAGAACAGACATGCGTAGGGCCATTTTGAATGTGAAACTGGCCAAGAATTTATATACTCTATAGGTTTTTTTAATTCTTTCCCCTGTTCGTTATACAAAAGTTTGGAAAAAAAATCGAAATTGTGATGCAGTATTGATTTGAGTAGGCGTGGGTGGTTTTTTCTATTTTCATAGAGGTACTACAACATCGTGCTATAGAATACACACTCAAATTTTTGTAGATTATGAGTAATGAACAAAGAATCAATTTTTTTCCCTTCGAAAAGCAGAGCTGTGCTTACTTTACATAGCGCTGTGGGCGTGGCCTTGCAATGATTGGGCGCATTTTCAATATCAACCTGCGTGCAAGAACTTCCAAAGTTTCTGCCAAATTTGAAGTCGATAGCTTAATTTTTGCGATCACGAGATCTTAAATAGATAGACAGACTGTCAGACAGACACGCTTAAATCAATTCAGAATTCGATTCTGATTAAAAACACACATACTTTGCCAAATCTTCCTTCTGGGCATTACAAACGTTTTGACAAAACGAATATACTTCCCCTGCAAAGTCTGTAAGCGTCCGTTTTATCAGCGAACTGAATAACAGTAGATTTTATTCGCTAAAAGCATAAAGGATAATAGCATTCAATTGAAACGTACTAAAAAAAGACTCAAGTGTTAACTTGAACTTATTTCATGCACAAACACATCTAAACTGGGCAATATATATTATATATATAATTACAATAGTAGCATTTGTATCAGTAAAAAGAAATAATTATTTACACTCTATTTAATGTAGTGCCTAAGGACAACACCACGGTATATATAGTGTCATATATACAAAGAGAATTGAAACTGAAAGCTTAGTCAGGTGTACGTAATGCAATGAATCAATTTAACAAACACCAACAAGCGAAACTTCCATTGACAAACCTAAACAAATATGAGAGCAAATGCATTTTCTTTGAATATTTGTATTGCATTTATATTCCCTCCACATTTGTTATTGTATTTACAGAAAAACGTCGATAGGTATTTATGGCTCTATGATAAATTTACTGCATACCCGCACAATGACAGCAACTGACACGAGCAAAACATAAGAAAGAAAATATATTCGGGTTAGACTGACACCTTGGATACCTTCAACACCTTGACTATCTCATAACGAAATTTTTGATGAAAAGGCGAAATGGATCGCACTGAAGAACTTAACAAAAAGCAAGTCTCAAGTTTAGTCAACTTTTCAAAAAGCTATGAGTGTAATTTCAAATAGCAAATGGATGTACTCCTGCATAAGTCGAATTGCCATCATCCGCACTGCTAAGAATGTAAACAGATGCCTTGCAGGCGACGCGTATTTCCATGCCTTGCGAAAAAGTTAATTTACCTCCTGTAGACATGGAAACGAGAAAAAAAGGAAAAACAAAAAAAAAAAAACTTAGTTTTTAAGTTCATAAGTTTAGTTTGGTGAAAAACTAAGTTTTTAAAACTTTGATTTGATAAAGAAAAGCGTTTGCAATATTAAATGAAATGTCAAACGAACTGTAACGATATTGTTTGTTTAGGGCTGTTGTTGTAGGTTGTTCGTATTTTATGAAGCGTGCATTTCTCTAAATTGGCTTTTCGTTCTTTATTTTTAATTTTTCAGATTTTGAGTCGGTAAGCAGTCATTTTTAAATATATTATATGGAAAGTAAAATAGAGAATCGGATATTTTCCTCTCCTTTGCTTGTTTTACTCACCACCGCAGGGTGAGAGTATACTCACTTCGCCACGATGTTTGCAACACCTGACAGGAAGTTTTAGAAACCCTTTACAGTTACATATGCATATGTATATAGTCTGTCCGACTATGTGGTGTGTGGTTGACGCTCTCCTGGTCGCAATATTCAAGATGTCGACTTCAAATTTGCTATAAACTTTGGAAGTTTCTGCACGCAGATCGGTATTGATAAAGGGCCAAAATAAGAGCATCAAATAAAAGGACTTGGAGAGTAGAATACGACAAGCCAAGCGTGTGTATATTCAAAATTAAATTTGACGGACGTCACTACGTAGTGGATTAATTTTTTGCTAACAGTCTAGTCAGTACGCGCCACAAAGAAATATAACTAAAAATAATGATTTCTATCGGTTTCATATTGTAATTTTTATACTTTTCAGTACAATTTCTTCACAAAAATTTCATCATATGTTAACCGAGCTGTCAACTATCTACCTAAAATATAACATACAATTTTTATACCCACCACTTAAAGATGGGGATATGCTCATGTTTGTTTTTTTTTTTAATAACTTATGTAGGAAACTTCGGACACCTTATAAAGTATATATATCCTTGATCAGCATGAAATTGATTAAGCCATGTCTATCCGTCAGGGCGTCTGCGTGGTGTTTGTTATTGGCACAGTCCTGGTATCGACTTCAAATTCGATAGAAACATTAGAAGTTTTTGCACGCAGGTTGTTATTGAAAATGGGCTAAAACGATTAAAGCAGACGTCCGCAACGAAGCGTACACTGAACGCAACTGCGTTTTTCTTAACGAACATTTATGGGTGAATGTTAACCCCGACAAAATCGTTATGGAGGACCTCCAGTTAACTCAAGACGATTTCTGTCGTGCCCATTTCCTATAACCTAGAATTGAAATTCTTACGCTTGTACATTTTGGGTATAAGAAACTTAGTGGCAAGATAGGTGCTTATTTGCTAAGTTCGAAATAAGAACGCTTTTGAATATGACTTCTTGAAACAATTGCTCCTTAATGGATAATAGAATAATTTTTTGAATTCACGTCTCTCCACATATCTCCGCAAAATCGCCTCTGTCCTTCAGGCTACATGTCTGCCGGCCTTTTCCTCTTATGTCCGGCCACGTCAGATCACGGTTGTTGAAATATTTCTTGAAAAAATCTGGTGTACTGATGTATTTCAGTCCAAGGACAAAACCTCTTGAAATGGTCAAGACGGGTACGGTCTGGCAAATAAAACCTTTCTCTCGCAACAAAATATAATTTCCAACATTTGTTGATAAAAATAGGTGAAGAGTAATAAGTCTTTTGAAAAGAAAAATCGCAACGCTAGTAACAATTTAGCAATACATCTTGGATTTATTTAACTCGATAGAACCATTTAAAGAACTACGTTATTTGTCTTCATATACTTATTTACTCACCCGTATATCTATCAATCGTTAGAATTTGCTCATCCGAACTACTCCAAGTCGATGACACTGTTAACGGTGATTCGAAGCATATTATGTCACCAACGGAGAAAATTGTCTGAAATCAAAATTTTTCAGTCAGAACTAAATGATGCAAACAACAATAATAATCTATGCATATACTATGGAAAATATCAGAATGAAATGCAGATAGTAATGGCAATATGTTTATCACAGAATCGATTTTAAGAGTTAATAGACGTGAGAAAGTTTGGTTTTGCTTAATAGCTAAGCTCCACTCACATTTTGATATTGAATTTTAAATAATGAATATATCCTTGATCCTTTCTAGATAAGTATGATTTGAAAATTTTGTTTGCTCATCAAACTTATTTCATGTTTTATTGCACTCTTGGCGGCTACTAAGACTGATTTAGTAAACCTACGCTCTGAGACTTTCACAAGGACGAGCATCGAGCCGAAAATTCTACGAAGTAAAAGTATTTCGAAAAAAAAAATTAAGAGCTTATGGAACAAAAAACTAATAGATTCGATGATTTCTTTACCGCAGGATCGTCAGTGCCTACTGCTCACTGTGCACAATTCAAGATAACTGTTTTGTTCTGCATGGGCAGATGGGCATGGTTAGATTAAAATTCATTTCGTTCTTGGTAAGCTTGAAATCAGTAAAAGAGCAAACCGGCCATAGAGCAAGCGGACCATATTTGTAGTCGGTTCTTGAATATTACAAACAATATTATGAATTCAATATAATTGCAAGTCTTGGCGAGGCCTTTTATAATCACAATGACAAGAGGGCATATAAAAAAAAAATTATGTTAACAACGAGTGTATGTACTTTTAAATCTATATTTGCAAAAGGAAGGCAATAAGAAAAGAATGCAAAATAAATCCACACATATAGCACATACAACATATAAACATTCGTCGATAACAACAGAAACGTATTTAATGGTAAAGACATAGTGATAATAATGAAGTTTAAATGACCATTTATACTCACAATGAGAATTCTATTCGTCTATAGACGGACAAAATAACACAACAGAAATATATATACGTAATAATCTAAAAGGATTGTCGTTACATCACTCTTTATCCTGTAACCCTCCACACCACTGCATACTTTTAAAAACTCAACTACGTATGTACTACACACACATATATATATTTTCATCTAAGTTAAATATAACGTAATATGTCTAATATAAAGTGTCCGATGGCAGGTTCTTTGCATGACAACGTTTTTTTTTTTTTTACTTAACTAGGCACTTAAGAGGTGTTGGCAAGGATGCGGTGATGGTCAGGAAGGATTATAAGTAGAGACGGAAGGAAGAAGTTAAATGAAGAAATTAATATGTGATCTTCTTATTAAATTAAAAAGAGAAAATAAAACTCATTGACATATATTTGAAGCTGTCACAGTAAATATATTCGATATATCTTTCTTGTCTACCTGAGATTATGAGTTCAATAGGAATTTCTTAGAGGACAAAGGGTGTGGGCATAAAAACAAGATATTCAAAATATGGGGAGCTTTACACCCGTACTTACTTATGTAAGACTTAGAAGGATTTGATATAGACCCTCCCTTTTATAATGCCGATTGATTGTGGATCATTTTCTGATCCTACCGAATCTTGTCTTTCTTTCAGTCCGCGTATTTTTTTCCTTATGTTCAACCTACACGTCGCAATTTTTGACATAGTTTGATCAAACATGGTACACCGACGTGTTTTAACCCAAGGACGAAAACTATTGAAGATGCTTCTGACCGGACAACCTTTCGACCGTTTCCCATATAAAGGATTATTTTGAATAGTTGTTATATGAATAGCTGCAGGATAGTGTAGGGTGTTTAATGGTGAGCCATGACCCACTACTGTCTTTTTACTTGTTTTACTTTATTCATTCACATTTTCAAATTGCTAGTAACATTTAAAAAGACTAACTGGTGGTTAGTTAACATGCCGGAGGAGTCGGCTCAGAAGTTTAAGTAGAAAAAGTATTTTCTTTTTCATTTAGTCATTTAAAAAAGGAACCATTACAGTGACCTACAAAAAATTTTTAGTATTTTGTAAAAAAATATTGGTGCCAGGAGGTTTAGTAGAATTGAGCTTATTACACATATATATCCTGATAAAGTTGCAAAGACCACTTTTTACTTACTTTTGCCGGGAAAACATATTTCGATTCGCGCACTGCCAGCTTAATGTAATCTTCAGCGTATTTCACTCCAATGTTATCCTTTAGACTTATGGCTATCATGTTATTGGTTTCGCGTGGCAAATTTACCTAAATAAGAAAGAAGAATAGCAAAAATAAACCGATTGTTAAAAATAGTTTTTTATCCAAAAAATGAGAAAATCGTAATGCAAAAGAATTATCAAATTTTCAAGGCGCAGTATGAAACATTTTGAAAACAAATAAATATTATTGCGTGCAACATCAATTTAATGCGTCCGCCATGTGCCGATGCTAACAAAGTAGAAGTAGGATCATTTTAACACCCAGTGACGAACAACCAGTCTTGTAATTTAGGGTTTCCGATCTACATATCAAAGTCGTATATGACAAACAAAACATTATAACACAATTTAGACAACGAATCATAAATCATTTTTTCCTTTTCTCTAAAAGTTTTAAAAACGCAAATCGGCTAAGATTGAAAGAGCGAACTTGTCAATAGCACTAAAATCATATGAAACCTTCATTATATAAAACCCTTAGAAGAAAAGCTTATTCGTCAAAATTCTTTTGTTTTTTCTTTTTTTTTCTTTTCTTTTAGTTACATTGTATGACGACCAAGACGATAAAAGTTCTCTTAAACCAAAAAGAGGCTTAACTCTCAAAACAAGTCAAACGGTTTATATAACTATTTTCTAACTATATTGCAATTTACGGTATTAAAGATTCAGTTAAAAGCATATGTTAAAGAAGCTTTTTAAAAACCTCTAATGAAATAACCCACTTTTGTTGCACAACTTGCATACATACATAACACCATAACACATATTTAATGCAAGACAAAAAAAAAGTAAAAAATTTTGTGCAATATCTCAAGCTGAGATTAAAGAGCTCTCGTTGTGGCATTTCTCTCCTCTTTTTAAAAAACTTTCTTCAACATTTTTTTATCTTTTTTTCTACTTTTTTTGAACATGCGGTCGAAACCGTTGAAAAACTTGTGGCCAAGCTACGGTTTGTGCATTGAAAACGAGCTATAAGACAATATCCTAACGCACAGATACCATGAACATATGGATTGCTTCGCAAGTTTTACGATGAAATGAGTGGAAGAAAACAGGCACATTGAAAGGTATTTAAACTTCATGAAAAAAAATCTAACTTTAAATAATTTTTGCATGTTACGAGGAACAGAAATGGGACTGCATCGTAGTCAAAAACGATGGTAATCTAAAAAGATCATTTTTAATAAAACAGGTGAGCGCACTCATAGGACCGTGGACAGATCGAAGTCGAAGCGAAAATTCAACATATGTAACGTAGGTATGTCTCTACATAGAAATAAAATTAGATGAGCTTTGAAGGTTGACCACAAAATTTTCAGGAATTTTTTTTTCAATCTTTATTGCAGGTTTTTGCGGGCGTGTCAGACCAATCTAGCACTTAATTAGAAAGTACATTTGAGGTGTTTTAGCTTCTTATCTCGTTTTTGGCTGTTATGAAAAATTCGCAACAGATAAATTGCAGGCGGTTATGAATAAACAAAAACTCGTACGATGCTCACGCAAATATTTGTTTCATGAAGCTAAAGCGGAGGACCATAGATGTACTATGCCCTTCGCTGGAAATTATTCCTTATTAATTTACACACTTGGGAAATTCTCCTCCAGAAGGAAAGGCTGTTCGAAATACTGATGTATGGTTAGAGCACTATTACATCTTCCAAGTTGCATCGGCTTTGGAGTGTTTGTAGTGAATAAAACAACTGGACCTTTCAGATTATCGCAAGATGTGCTTTAGACCGCATCTTGATTAGTGATTAGATCAACATACAACTTTATTTATAAAACAAAACATAGTGTACTTTGCAGTTTGCCAAAGGTTGAAATTCTTTTTCAAATCCCTTGCTCAATCGCGAGTAATTTCATCGACTAATACGAAGCAGTTGTTTTTTCAATCTCAGACAACGTTATCACGAATTATCCTGCTCCGCAAGGATACTTTCCTATACGAGATTGCGAAAACCCGTCTCAACGCCTAAATTTTCGAAAATTTTAATTGAAAACTTTATAAAATATTGTTTAAATGTGGCTCTTTTACATGCTTAAAAGCTTGAATAAAATAATTTATTATATTTAAAAAATACCCTTACCCTTAACTTTCGAGACAACCTCTCAAAGCATCGATTAGTGTACTAAATAATATCTGAATATATCCTCCTTGTAAGCTGAATGTCTAAATTTTCTTTCACAGAAGCTCAAACAACCCCCTTTGCTATCCTAAAGACAAGTAAAGGTGAAAATAAAACTTTTTCGCAACCTTGTATTTCAAGTTTAAATTCTCACCCGTGCTGAACGTCCGATAGGATACTAAATGCCAGGTCTGAACGAATAGATAAAAACCCTAAACAATAAATTGACGCGCTAGTAGAAATAAAGACTATTAGGAGGAAAGGATTCTTTCGATCAAAATCTACAACTCTTTGGTATCATTTCCGGGACAATTGAGAGATATAGTTTAGACTAATACATTAGAAATGCATTTCGGTTTCTACTAATTAAAATGCGCTAAATGAAAACCGCTTAGACCGTCCTAATAAGTTAAACAAAAGGAGCAAACAGAACCAATCTGCTGCATTCTATTGAACTGCCCGATGAATCATATGGTTTTTTTTATTACTTACAGCAACTGTTAAGTTATTGCCGATTTGAACATCAACAATATCCTTGTGAGAAATATCGTATTTCAACCCATTTACATCCTCAACGTTATGGGAAAATTCATTACCCAAGTTATCGTGTAGAGAAATTTTTAAAACAAAATTTAAACCACTTGGTAAGTTTTTCGCAGGCTGTTTTAATTTGATTGTCGGATAATCAAGTGATGCTAAGATATACTGAACATTTTTCACTTCAACATCGATTGCCAATGATTGGTCGAAAGTTTTCGCCTAAAAGTAGTATAAAATAGAAAAAATTTTAAAAAAACAATCAAAGATTACGAACACTTACAATTATTAGATCGCGACCAAGGACGTCCTGAGAACGTATAATCCCATCAGAACTAACGTGAACAACGGAATTGCTGTCGCTTGATAAACGAAAAACGGCATCATCGAGGTTTGTCTTTAGCTGCACAGTAGCACGCGGTGGCAGTAAAATGCTGTCCGTAGTTATTAGCTTAGGTGATTCAAGTTCCAAAATTTTGAAAACTAAAAAATAATTTATAAAACAAAGTTAGCTTAAGCTAATGGGAATATAATTACATTTTAGTTTTTTTTTTTGGTAAAACTGCATGTTTACTAAAAAACTCTTCCATCTTTCTGGTAGCGTATAAAGTCGCTTTGAGACTATACACGAAATGTTCATAGGAGAACCAAAGAAATAGGTGATAAACTACTAACTAAAACTAATTTTAACGTAGGCACGAATACGTTGAGAATGCAATAGGCGTGGTAAGCTGCATTGTAGCCCATCGGCCCCATGCTAATAAACCACCCAATAATATCTTTTCACTGTCTATTTTATTCGCAAATTTTTATTTGTTTTTGAGGTTGTCCCATTTGCATCAAGAGTTGTTACTGCATTCCCGTAATGATGCACTACCCCCGCCTCGCTCAACTCGAAGGCTAAATTTGATGTTACAAATATTCAGCTTTTCTGACGAAATTAGTGGCCACCGTCATGATTTATTTGCTCAAATTGTCGTAGAGTTACAATGCATTACCGAAAAAAACGCCTTTCAGCATCTCTCAACTTCGTAGAGTACTTTGTCTGTCAATCGTCTTTAATGATTTTTAGATATTTAAAAATGTTTGATCCATCTTTCCGCAACTACTTCCTGTTTTTAACATCTTGAAAAACAACAAAATTTCTCAACCTCAGATGCTAAATTCTAAAATCTAAAGATGGTAATTGGTCGCGGATAGATCGATGCATTATCCAACACAGTCTTCAAAAAGCTCTTAAAATGTAATTATATTCTGAATGAATCATAGAAGAAATTTACCAACAACTTCAACAGACGTCGAAATCTTTTGTCCTCCCGGAAGTATTACAGACGCTAAGACTTTAGCTTTCCCAGGATTTAAAGCTTTGAGACGTGCAGTTACCAAATTCGTATCATCATAGTTAATACCTGTTTTGGTTGTAAAGAGAAAACAGAAATTGATAAAAACATAAGCAAAACAATTTTACAGGAAGAATTTGTATGTCTCGTATCTGTTCCTGAGGTAAGACTTAATCTTTCAGGCTCATCAAAAAACATATATTATATACTGTATGGGCATATTGTGAGTATCGTTAGCATAGTTTTCACACAGACACTGTATCTTCACCCATGTAGAAGTAAAGTAATGATTTTATTAATTTCTTACCTGCATCAGCAAAAATATTATAAATTTCAATAATATCCGGTTGATCGGTGGACCAGACTATATGCATGTTGGCCAAGGTTCCCAATATCATAGGCGACAAATTAGGCATCCCTTTTGCAAAAGCACATCTTTGAATGAATAACAGTACTTGTTAAGTCTTTCTTTGCACTTACCCCATATAGCAGCGGGCATTATTGCACCACTACGTATTCTTACTAACGGTGTCTTTATTTGTATGTTGACTAAAGGCACAACATGTATCTCAAGGGTATCCTCTGATATTACCTCATCTTTATCATTGCTAGGATTTCTTACAATGCATTTACCAGTAATCTTCGTTTCCCCCAATTTATGGGCAGTTACAAGAGCAGAGTCCATTGCTAAGTTTATCAAAACTATGACATCAGAGAAATTAAATAATCTGTATACTTACATATAACTTTATGGTCATGCACATGGTAGACAATGTTTACATCGGGTTGCGGTCCACCCTGATAATAAATTTGCATATTTGAACCAACTACCAGCGTAGAGTTGCGTGGATACAATCTTAATGGAGGAAATACCTGGGGAACGAAACTCATAATGAGTTCTTGGGTAACCTGTTTTTAATATGTGACGCAACTACTCACTTGTATGTCGATGGGTTCGCTGGATACCAGCATATCACCGCTACAAGCACTAAATACAATTTTTGCTTCACCCAAATTATTCGCTGTTATTATATATCTTTTAAGAAAGGAATTCAATGAAAAAATTTGAGGAAAAGCTAATAACATTATGCTTTAAATTTAACCTTATTTCGCCAACGTCTAAATTGTTTTGATCTCCCAGCTGGATGCTTAATATGTTTGCATTAAAAATTTCTTGGGACAATTCATACATTTGCAAATTAAAAGGATCGACGCGTATCAAATTATCGTAAGTATCATATAACTGAATAATGGCTGTTATAGACTTCGTTCGCTCTACACGGTCTGGCGCTCGTACACGTATTTCGCCAATACTGACCACCGAAATGGACAAATAGGCAGGTTCATTGGTCAAACACCGATCCACCAGTTCTAAACGAGTCTGTTGAAAAAAGTATATTTACCGAAGATGCCTTATTTATCCAGCCTGATTACTTACGTGCCCAATATGCAAAGGTGTAATAACAAGTGTCCTTTCTTTGATGTCGAAGTCCACTTGAGCAATGCTGGGATCGGTTAGATGAAACTCGTAAAAACCGCTTCCTTGTGTCATTGGTACACGTTCACGTCGGTTCTTTGCCAAGAACACACTGATGTGATCGCTACTGAAGAACGTAGTATTAACTGTCATAAAACGAATTTCGTTTTCGATAATCGGTGTAAGGATTTCTCCAGTTTTTGGCTGCGTTTAGAAATAAATGTTAATTTTTATTTGAAAGATTTAATTTATCAATCGCGAATATTTGTTCTTACGTTTTTAATACCAAACGGTGGCTCTTCTGAATATATGTGTTCTTTCCTTAAAATTAACTCATCATAATTTGTAACCGTGCCTTTAATGCGGAAATTTGGAGTCACTTGGTTCAAGTTGGCAACTAGTATATCCTTGCTCGGTAAACGGATACCTTCGTGTATCTCTTCTTCCGTGTGACGGCTATGCATTATAGTCCCGACTTGATATCTTTGGTCACCTCCTGCAAACTCCCAATGAATGAGGAGCGATGTAATATTCAATAATTTGCGATTTTTAACATCTTGTACTTCAATTTCTATTTCAAATTTATCATCACGCTCTTTAAGTTGCAGCAAAGAGCTTTTCATCTCTAAAGGACACGACGACCGTATCTGTTCACTAGTGTAAAGATTTAGAAAACGTGGCTTAACACAATGAATCATTGTGACGACGGAAGATATATATGGTTGGAAACTTGATGTAAACAGTGCATTAAAGATATTGAATGTGAGTGGAGTTTCGCCAACTTCTCGACAAAGAACTGTGTAAGCATAGAGATTATTTTGCGTGTCAAAATTAATTTCCGATACGCGAGCAACGTTCAAGTCATATTCACTGCTTTTAGTAAGCTCGGCTTCAAGGGTATAAATACGTTGAGGACCATTAGTGTAGATAATATTATACGATGCTCCAATGGGGAGGATAATCTCATTACCAACGGGATACAAAACGCCCAAGGGTTCAAATACGCTAAGCGAGACTTCGTCCTTGAGCACTTTTTCTCGGAACTTATACGAAAGACGCAAATGCGTAAAACCAACTGCTGAACTACGCAAATGTACAATCTGACAAGCGTTGGGAATTATGTCAACTGTAGCCGCGTTGTAATCCACTTGAAATATTGGATTCGATAATTCATAATCAAAAACGAGATTCTCACATTTTGAGAAAGGCACTAAAGTCCCGTTGATTTGCGCGTAGACAGCAACGTGCAATATTACAAAATCTTTCAAAGCAGTTTCAAAATTGTACTTCAGTATTTCCAGCTTACTGGGTGGAACGAAATATATATCCGCTTGGCGCGAAAGTTTTGAATTTTTAGCTAAAGCGACTTTAACGTGAGCATGTGCGACGATCGCGTTCCTACTGTCAAGAGAATCCATAAAATGTTTGTTATCACTTTCACTGATCACCGTCGTGGCCAAACCATTCTGATTTATGTGCAATAGGCGGGGTTGTAAGGACAGCCACACATAGGAGCCATCACCACCTTGTGCTTGGAAATGTACACGTTGCGTTTTGATAACGTTCGGATCATAAGGCAGTATGACTTTGACTGGCTTTATTTTCAATTCACCAAATATTTGTAGTTCAGCTTGTACAGTTAGCTATAGACAAGAAGCTACATTTTTTAAAATTAAACAAAGGATAAAAATTCAACTTAACAAACCTCTTTAAATGATCCATAAACAGGCGTGACGCCTGCCCTCATTGCTTCGCCATATATACGCGAACCATTTCGACTACGTTTAATGACACGAAACAGTGATTCATCTAATTCAGTATTTGTGGTATAACGTGAGCCCAGCATAATCTTCTGATCGTCTCTGCAAAATGCTATGAGCGTAAACTCACGTTTTTTTGTCATAATAAATACTTACTTGGTATATAAATCCAGTGCTATTTCATGTCTTTCGCCCTCCACAGTTATCCAGTTATTGTGCGGTAGAAGACTTAGACTTAATTTTTTCGGATTTGCTACAGTAATTCGTGCACTAGGTGCTGATGGCTTGATCATCTGGCTATCATCGAAATAATCGTCGCCGTATGGCACGTTTCGATCACGCAAAATAACCGATGTACGACCTATTTTAAGGGCTGTAGCACTTGTACCTCGTATACTAGCAACTTCGTTATCATCAATTTCCATAAAATATTGATTGCTGAGAGATATCTCTGTTAATCTACCCATTTTTAATTGTAATATTCGAAAATTTATTTTATCGCCTTCCAAAACGAATACATCCGATGGTTCTAAAATAATGTTAGCCAATACGCTGATATGAACTTCAATAATTGGCACATGACTATATTCTGGGTAAGGCATATTCACAGTAACCTAATGAATTAAAAAAAGTACCTTTAACTGTAAGAGATATTTTATTCTAAATTAAGGGCACTTACTTTTGCAGGACCAGTGTTAATGCCCTCTAAAAGAACCATGTATCCTTTGAACCCGTTCGATTCAAATTTTTCTAACGATGACGGCACTTCATGATACGAACTTTCGGCGAAAGTTAAAAATCTTAAAGCGGGAACCCAATCTTTATTGTCTTTATTTAATGACGATATTGACCAATTGAACGACACGCCCTCCAAAGTAGTAAAAGCATTGCCTTGAGAATCTTCAGCTCGTAAAACAAAAGTCTCTGGTGCCTCTTCAAGGTAAAGCTGACGAGTGGTAGTGATTACTCCCAGTTTATCGATAACATCGAGTATTACATCGCATCGAAGCGAATCGCCCGTTGCCGAATTTTCCGCTAATACTATGGCTGTATTACGCCGGGGGTTTCGCGATAATACTGTCACCACTGCCATATAAGAACATTCATTTTCAGCGTCTTCGTAAAGTGGAGTTATCAATATCAAATCTTGTCTGGATGATGTCCTATAAATGAAATTTTAATATTTTTTTTTGGATGTTGAGTTGGAGTGAACTACACTAATGAAAAATGTAGAACATGTATTCAGATAGTAGAGTATGGTGATTATTTGTAATACATATAAATATATTTATATGTAAGTTCAAAAAGGAAGTGAGACCATTATATGTCGAATGTATTAGGAGAGTGTAAGGATGTTTATAGCGATGTGAAAACATGTGTTGCAAGCAAGACAGCCTCTGATAAGTCTCTGACGTTAAAAATATGATTTATTTTATAGAAACGGCGATTTAGTTTTGGTACGCGCAATTTCTCAATTTTAATATAGTTCTTGTATTTGTTTTTCTGCTTCTTCCTCTTTACACAGTTATTTTGCCGGCTAAACAATAGTACAAAGATCAATACCCACCATTTAAAGCAGCCTTTTTCAGTTGCTTCCAAGGTAAAATTGACGGATATTTCTCTGAATATAGGCAACAGAACTCTTGGATAGTTTAATTTAGTCGCTTCTATGAATCGCGGTGCAATAAATATAACAAAAAATAACACAAATTTCGCAGTCTTTTCCATAGTCTTAAAATATACACAAAAGCACGTTTAACAGAATCAGTGATGTCAATACAATTAAAATGTGTTTAAATCTCTTTGACGGCGAATTTCACAAACACAAAGTGTTTCGGATCTAATCGTTCCAAATAGGAAAGTGACAATAATGGAGAAAAAACGTAGACATCTGTTATTATAATTTTAATTTTCTAAATTGTCTTAACAAAATTGTCATAAGCGCCTAAGTGTTTCATATTTGTTTCATAAATATTATATACATAACATTTTAGAATGTCTATAGAAAATAGGCGACAATATATTTATGTTCACTTCTAGGCGCAAATCTTTGTTACGAGAGGAATTTTGAGGTCAACTTTCGTTTATGGATTCGCTGACTGATGACAAGATTTGTTAATGTATTTGTGAAAATCGAATCAAAAGTGGCTATCAAAAGTGGCTATCACGTACGATTGCAAAGACGTGGCTTGAGGCATATGCTGATTCAATCTATGGTGTTGAATTTTCTATGTAGAAACCAATAAAAGTGAATAGGTGAAGAAATAAGAAACGATATATCTGCGACATTTACAATTTGAATTAAATTATTTACTGTTATATTTATAATGTTTATTATATTAACATATTTAATGTTTAAGGTCTGTTTTTACCATTCTTCTTTGCGAGAGAGTAATAAATCATGAAATACCGGAACACCGCTAACATGATTGCCTTTTTATAATTCCTTAATCTAACAATTGAAATTAAAGAGAAGAATTATAAAGGGAGAAAAGTCTAAAGCATGTTTGTGCAATATAAGGGTGGATTTTGCTTAATGCAAGGGTTACGAGGGTTACGATAATCCAAGCTCGCCAAGCCATTTGCAAACTAACACGTGGGGAGGCAGATCATGGCGAACGCAGGCAAAGATGAGAAACCAGCCACTAGCAAACAAGTAACGGAGGTGCATGTATAAGATTTGTTACTTTTCTTTTTTTCAATTTAAAAAAGTTGATGTCACCTATGTTATGTGTGGGGCTTAAGTAAATAAAAAAAGGAAAAGATTTTAAAGTTTATAAAAATTGGTTTAGAATTATAAAGTCGAATATGACAAGAAATTTTTGGTATCTATAAAGGCGTACAGTGATGTAGTGTTTCTTTTCGTAAACTTTATTCAATGTCATATACTGATTTTCAATTGAATCATATTTCACCTGACTTATAAAAGTGAAGGTGCTTCTAAATGGGACCCATAAAAAAATAATTAAATACACATGTATAAAAATGATTGGAAACAGCACTTTAAAAATCTCTCACTTAAAACAAAGAAAAAAAGACAATTTACATATATTTGCACATCCCAGCGAATTTTCGTTTGTTAATTTGCGGAATAATAGAAGAAGCAGAACGATATAGCTGACTTCAATGACTTCAAAAAGATTATGAGTTCTAAAATTTCTACATTAAAAGGAGGCGTATACATACAAATCAATATAATTTAAAAAAACATATGTGAAACTCTATATTGAAAGAACCAAAAAAATAATAAATTAATTAATTTAGGCCGACATTAAAGAAAAAAATTATACTTACTTTTCCCTAATTTTTTTTTTCTGTTCACAATTCACTAATGTAATTTTGGACAAACTTTATATTTCTTTAAATGCTTGAATTAATAGTTTCTGTTCAAAAGCCGCTGATAATTTTCTTCTGGCGACGTTTTTGTACAAATACAACTCTTAAAGAGAGATTGTGGTAACTTTGCTTGATTTATACTCAATGCTAATGCAAAAGTTTCTCTTAATAATTCTCCTGTATTATTTATTTATTTATTTATTTATTTATTACACTTATACAGAAACTCAACTAAAAAAAGACAGTCGAGTTCAAATGACTCTTAAAGTAAATCTTAAATTAATTATTATTAAAAAACTTAGTATAAGTACAATAAAACAAATAAAAGGAAAAAAAAAAAGAAAAAAGAAAAAGAAAAAAAGCATGTACACAATTAGCACAGAGCCACACCCACAACCGGTACAGAACCCTGTTGTAAATGAACCCCTAAGCCATCGCAAACATGCATAAGCTTGGCAACCGATAATAGTTAACAACAATTAATTTTCGAATCGTAGTGACTTTTTAGGATTGAGAGCTAGTTTAAGTACGACATTGGCAAATCTCGTGTATTAAGCAATGTTGCTTTAATGGACTTTAAAGTGTCCGATAATGAAAAAAGGTGATAGACGTCATTTAGGTTCTTGCAAACAACTCTGAGCGGGTTAAACAGCTCATAATTATATTTACAATGACTAACCTTAACCAAGGTAAAATGCCTAGAGAAGCGGTTAGGAACATTAAAACTTATTTCTCCAAGTAATGACGGCGAGTCAATAGCGCCGTTTATTAATTTGATTGCAAAGCAAACGCCAAGAACAAATCTACGTTTTTCAAGAGACGGTAGGGACAAAAGAAGCAACCTATTTTCATAGGGGGGAAGAGAAGCAGACGGATCCCAACCCAAATTCCTAAGAGCAAACAACAGGAATTGCTTTTGAATAGATTCAATTGAGCCTACATAGCACCTGTACGAGGGAGACCACACAATAGAAGCGTACTCAAGTATAGGCCTAACCAAACAGCCTCTTGGTAATATACGGATCATCTAGCTCTTTGGACCACCTCTTGATGAAACCAAGAGCCGACCTAGCTTTGCTTATTGAGAACTCAACGTGCAAATTAAAACGTAACCTACGGTCAAAGAGGACGCCTAGGTCTGTGAACGACTCAACGTCCTCCAACTTGTGCGAATCTATAAAGTAATGGGTTATGAATGACTTCCTTCTAGAGAAAGAAAGCTTCTTACATTTATTTAGGTTTAGTGTCATATAATTTGAAGAGCACCATGCCACCAATTTATTTAGGTCAGTTTGAAGCTGATGTGATTGCGATTCTAAGGAAAAAGAAGAAAACAGTTTCACATCATCAGCATACATTAAGATCTGGCTAGATTTAATCGCCGAAGGCAAGTCATTAATGTATAGATTAAATAAAATAGGTCCTAAGTGGCTACCTTGAGGTACTCCTGACGAAACGTGGAATTCATATCAAGTGGTGAAGTTAAACAAAACTCTGAATGACCTATTATGCAAATAAGAGCTTATCCATTTCACTAAGTGGGAAGGGAAGCCAGCGGCTTGAAGTTTAAAGATAAGTAATTTGTGGTTAACTAAATCAAACGCTTTGCTAAAATCAGTGTATATGACATCAGTGCAAGAGCCATTGGAAAATGCCTTGAAAACCTGACAAGTAAACTCTAAAAGATTAGTGACCGTAGAACTTCCTTTTCGGAAGCCATGTTGGAGTGGAGAAATATACGATTTGATGGCAAAGGCCAAACGCTGAGTTAGAATTCTCTCAAATAGTTTAGGTAAAACACTCAGCTTGGCAATGCCTCTATAGTTCTCCACGAGCTGTCTACTCCCACTTTTGTGGATAGGAATAAGATAACTACTCCTCCAACACGAAGGGAAAACACCTAGATTCAGGGACAAATTAAAAATCTTAGTGATAACACCACAAACCTCAGTAGCGCAAGGCTTAAGTACACATGATGGAATTCCATCAGGTCCAGGCGCACAACTGTATTTCAGAGAAGTCAACCCATTACAAACGTCGTCATCAGAAATAACCAAATTGGGTATTGAAACCGAGTTAGTTATAGGATAAGGGTAATTTGCTGATGAATCAAAACCAGCAGACGAAAAGTTTCGTCGGAAGTACTCCGCAAACAGATTTGAGATTTCAAAATCATCCGAGGAGTCAGAGCCATTAAAAGAGACAAACGAGGGATGTGCAGAAATTTTTCTTTTTGAATTAACAAATTTAAAGAAGTATTTAGGATTAGAAAACAGAGAGGATTTAATGAACTGAAGGTATCTACAATAATAACGGTGGTTGAGGGAGTTAAATCTATGCCTTGCGGCTGAGTACGCGAAATAGTCTAGAGAAGAGCCACTATTTAAAAATAATTAAAGTACTTTGGTAACCCTGTATGTGGAATATGAATTTATCAGGAATGTAATTCAAGATGATTGGATTTTGTGTGGTTTTCCGAAACAATGTCTAGCAGTGAAACTGAAAATAGTGAAAAATGCGAAAAATCATTGAAATCTAAACGATTTATACAAAAAACCATCAGGGAATTGAGGCAGTTGGAAGAGGACAAATTATTTCAATATATAGAACGACTGCACAATCTGCTAAACCGGAATGAAAGAAAATTAAAAAAATACAAAGCCAAGACGAAAAAATTGGTAAGTTTCACTTTAGAAATTCGCAAGGCCTTCTTAGATTTTGTTCTTTAGCAAAAGCAGGTAGACGATTTCCAAAATTCGCCAAAAATCATACAAAATCGAACAAATCAAAGCCATTTACTCGAAGAAGTGACTACACAGGAACAAAGCAAAAAAGACGAAGGTCAAAATAAGCATTTAAACGAAACAAGTGATCCGAATGAAAGTAAGTTCTTGCAAAATTTTATTCTTAATACCCTATACCACGGCACAGTACATGGCATACTAAGTTTTTGAGCAACATTTTTTTCGTATAGCCTCACCTTTTATTTTGGCATATCGATGCATATTGTCTTATTTTCGCCCTAGAATTTCTGTCTTCAATCTACGGATCGCAAATTTGTAAAATATATTGACGTATATTGTTCTATTGACGTCTTTGGGCGCAAAGAGAAACCATATTAAAAATGATTTCGACCAGACCACCTTTACGATCATTCCCTATGTAGATAGGATATGTGAAAATGCTTTTTTTTTATTTATGAGCACTATTAATCACACTTCGCCTGTACGTAATGAGGTAAAGCGTTGAAAGTCCCTCTTAGACGCCCAAAGCTAAGTTTTCGGTCATGTTTTGTCGATAGCCAAATCTTGAATGTATTCGGCTGTATAGCCATATAAATAGAATTGGGATTCACTCGAAAAAAAGATCTCTAGGAACTTTTCGAACCGCATATAAAAATATCTTCAATCAATTTGATTTTCTTTATTTCAATAACAAAGTGGTCTAAATTCTATAATATTTAATAGTTTCAGCTAATGATGCCTTTACTTTCGTGGATGAGATGCGCCAAGCAGCCCAAAATGCTCAAAATATCAGCAACTTTGTTTACGAGCCAACATCAGGATTATATTATGATCAAAACTCTGGGTATTATTATAACGCGGTAATTCATACGATAGCCATTTAATTGAGTGTCGGAATTGATGTAAATAACTGGTATTCCATAGGAGTACGGATTGTATTATGATGGTAACACAGGATGCTATTATCGTTTCAATGATGAGAAAAATTCTTATGAATTTCATTCGCAAGTCCAGGTTCAACCTACTAAAACAAAGGTTAAGACTTCACCTTACAATGTCGAATAATGTAATAAGTGATCTTATTTTTTTTAGGACATCACCAGTGACAATTACGTAAATAATTTACTTTTAAATCGTTTTTCAAAACTTTATATAAGTCGAATACGTAAAAATGCATT
Source organism: Glossina morsitans morsitans (assembly GCA_001077435.1). Taxonomy (NCBI): domain Eukaryota; kingdom Metazoa; phylum Arthropoda; class Insecta; order Diptera; family Glossinidae; genus Glossina; species Glossina morsitans. Next base: position 76,799 of record CCAG010003782.1, on the reverse strand, counting down.
AGGTAAGAATAAAGGCCAGAATGTTCGATGAAAACGCGGATTTCTTTTCTACAGTTGCAGGACGATGACGAGGTAATATTTGACGAGTTTGGTGTGGTAACTGACCAACAGAAGCTTAAAATATTACGCGAGGAAAAAGAGCTGGAAAAAAGAGAAAAAGAACAGCATAAACAGAGGAAAGGCAGGACGACCACAGAGCATAAAGGAAGTGCAAAGTCTAAAAAGCGTAAGCATTCTCGCAAACGTTCAATTTCTGGCAGTGACATGGAGAGCGATAAAAAAGCTAAAGCGGATATTGAAGACGGCGAATTGTCAACATCGAGCAGTAGCGGCGTCAACGATAACAGCGATACTAACTCAGAAGAAGACAAACACAAGGTACCAGTTTTTAAGGGCGGTGGTCGTTTCCAAGGTATGATTTTGGACATTTCACTGTAATGAAAAGAAATTCGTGTTCTAGCGTGTAAACTTAACATGGCATTGTCGCAATACATCAACTTAAGAAAGTAATTTTATTTTATTTTGTAGATATTGCCAAAAAATATCCGCCATCTTTACGTATAATTGTCCAGGAGACCAATCTGGAAGACTTAAAGGTGGGTAGTTTAAGTATTATTACTTATAAAGGCGGCAGTTTAGGACGAGAAGGTAACCACGATGTTATAATACCTGACGTCAATGTTTCTAAAGTGAGCTAATTGAAATCTCTTCTAAGTATTTATAATCTTTGTTGTTTTTTAATTAAGTATCATCTGAAATTTATATACGATACAAAAAAATCGGTTTATAAATGCGTCGACTTGGGCTCGCGCAACGGAACTCTATTAAATGGCCAACGTATGTCAGTATCTAAATCTGAAAGTGATTGTCATTTTTTAGTTCACGGGAGTGTTTTACAAATTGGTCAAACTAAACTGTTGTGCCATGTGCACGAAGGTAACAGTACTTGTGGATTATGCGAACCTGGTTTGTTAATCGATTCATCACGTGAAACATCTACCGGTTCTGCTGTCGTCCTCTCGCATAAAGAACAACTAAAGAAATTACAGAAAAAGTATGGCTTAGAGAATGAAAGTAAGTGATACGATAAACGGCAATTCTTTTATAGGAAAGGCGTACCATTACTCTTATTATGTTTTTTAGAATTTGTTGATGCCAAACAACAAACTTCCAACAACTACAATGACAGAGCTGCCACGAGACGTTTACAGGTTGGCAGTAGTACGGATAAAGAGAAAACTCAAACAGCCTCTGTGGACACGTAAGGGTTATTTTTCCTTGAGAATTTCAAAAGCAATGCTAAAGTATATTTGATTATTGTAGCGAGATCCCTAGTGACAATAAAGGATTCAAAATTCTTTCGAAACTTGGTTGGAGTAAAGGAGAAGCATTAGGCAAGACTACTACTGGTCTTCTTGAGCCCGTATGTTATACTTTTATACGTATTTCGTTTCGTTTTTCGCAATTGAGAGTGAATACGTTTTAATTTTAGATCAATGTCGAAAGTAATACCGGCACTAAAGGTTTCGGTTGTCAAGATTCTATTACGGCCACAACATTAAGCTCATCCGAGAAGAAGAAATTGGAAATGATGAAGAAGACTCAACAACGTTATCAAAATGCTGATATATTCGACATTAATGATAAAAGTAATTGATGCGAATCGTATTAAAATGGCATGTTTGTTACCATTAATATAATAAATAATTATTCGATAACTTATCCTAATTAATTCTTTTTCTTTATTACTCTGATTGTTGATATTGAAATCTAATTTACGTAAGGTTTAGCAGAATGGATTATTTCAGTATAATTATTATGCTAATAAAGAAGCCAACTTGTGCTGTTGTATGTGAAAATTTGTTGCAAGCAAGTAATAGTTTACGTAAAGTTCTTCTGCATAATTCAGGTTCTGCATTCATGATGTTTACAGGAGATCCTAAAGTTGGTAAGGATTTTGGGCTTTCAAGGAATATAGTCTTCAATATAGTATAGCGAACTTAGCGTACCCATATCTTGCTAAAAGTAAAAGTTGGTCTTTCCGTACTTAGTGGCAAAGAGTGGCAAATCCGGCATTGAACTGCAGTTGGAAAAAAGTGGCACCCGTTTAGAAGATCTTTTTTGGCAATGAACTCATTATCATCATCATAACAATATTAAGATTTACAATGAGAAACAAGAAGTAATACAAAATCAAAGTAAAACTGATAGATTAGGAGGTAATTAACTTAATGACGTATAAGTTATGAAATCGTAAATAATTATTTTTCTAATGTTCTCGTATTTAAATCTATAAAAAATTTCAAGAAAATCTCTGATCAATGGGGTATGATTATGCATGAAATTGTTTACAAATCGTGTTACGTGAATTTGAGAGAAAAACAGCTACAGAAAGTCTACAAATCGATGGGTGGTAAATTTTTTTCCATCGTCATTGTTAAAAAAATAGAAAAAATATGCATTGAAAATAACTCTCGGACATCCAAAAAAATTGAAAATAAAATAAAGAAACACTTAAAAATACATTTTTTCACGTAAACATTTTAGTTTTTGTTTACATTTTTCACAGAATTAAATACGCGGCTGACTGCTTTTAATCTATGTTTCTTGTCAAAGGATTAAATTGGCTCGCATCTTCAGAAGACATTAAAATTTTGAAATTGTTTGAAGACTTTACATTAAATTCGGTGCCTTATAATCAACGTGAAAATATCAGGAACTCCCATAATAATCTGTCAGTATATTCGAGAAGGACTTCTATTTCTCCTGCTGGGCGAAATCACTTCCGAATGCCTCCCTTTTTAAACGTGTTAGAGAGTACATGCAGATTTCGAAAATTAGCTAAAAATAAAAATCAGAGTTCCGTACCACTGACTCAAGTAAATCATGCACAATCAAATAAGACAAAACGAAGAACTTAGAGGAAATCACACACTCAGCTTGGTACATGCCCTTATTAGGTAACCGTTTTTTCAATAAATTATAAACCAAGTATTATGACTTATTTAGAGCAAAGAATAAATAAAAAAAAAAAACTTTAGAACCGAAAAATTTAACATTTTTTGTAAATTTACTTAGATTTCTTCTCGGCTTCCTTAATTTCTTCCAGCAACTCTATGTCCATCCTACGCAACCTCAAAGCAAAGAAGAAGCAACCTACCTCAAAAAACTAAACACCTACAATTATCATAAATAAGATTTTGAAGCGTGCAAACGGCATATCCACGAATTGTCATTTCCTTAATATAATTTGCATGTCTACCATGTAAGGAGAAACAAAGCCAAACAAATAGGAACAGAATATATAATTTTTGATAAGTTTGCAATTGGGCCTCCAATTATCTCTCAGCAAGATCACCGTAAATAAGGATATGGACGAATAATCTTCGACGAATTTACTGATTTCCTTTTTTTATTGTTTATTGATATCCTTATTTTATTGTTTAACAGAAAAAAAGCTCGTATACAAAGTAGCAAATATTTTAAAGAAAGACGACTTTTTTTTTTTTGTAAGACACATAAATACATGCATAATCATTGTTAAACCATGTTTATAAATACGGTCCTGCCTCCATGGCTTTCATGACGTCCACTCCGGCCGCGTCTACCAGGATGATGCAGACGTCCGCTGCGTCTGCGTATGGGGCTTTCGGGACGCCCACGCCCGCCGCGTCTATCACGGCGGCTGTTCGACAATGCCTCGACGCACATCGCCTGCGATGTTTCCGTTCATTTATCATTCTTCTTATCATTTCTGCTGGAACTATTTCATTGCATCCTCTTTGGTAAGACGTTGAGGGTAACCAACTTTGCCCGCTTTACGTTTCCTATGAGCAACATTGTAACCTAAAAAAAAAAAAAGAGTTGGAAGATTGTCAAGCGCCAAAGCAATATTAATAAATAAATAACAAAAGGTTGTAGGCGAGCTTTGACAATCAAATCTAATAAAACATTTTCCTGTACGAAATTAAGGGAAAATTTTGTTTAAACAGAATCGTGTGTTTGCATTCGAAAACACATTAAGCACCATTGAAAGATTTTTTCTTTGCACAACGACTGAGTGCCTTTAAAGAATTGAAAAACTTTTTAAACACACCTAATTACGTGCAGCTGTGTACGCAATAAACTACACAACAATATTTACCTGGGCGACCAAGAACCACGTAGAAGTCCAAGCTGTAAATACCGATGGATGGATCGGTATTTGATGCCTAAATCGATATGTTCTTGTATACCGAAACCAAAATTGTAGATGGTCGAAAAATTATCACGTCTCAACTCGTATTCGCACACTTTAAGACCTCTTTCCAAAATCTCCTCAGCTTTAGCGCCACGTACAGCAGAACAGGTAAAAAAATTAAGCGAGATCCTGTTAAGAATCCTATGAGAATTGCACATTAGGAAATTATGTCTGAATATATGCGTGGGCGAATCCTGTGATAGACTTACTCGTGCCGCTAAGGGAACGTTTTCGATAAACAATTCTAATTAGATTAATTTTATACATTTTACGTTACATACTGTTTAGGTACTGGAACAATTGGCTGGTCAGAAGCCAGTTTTTTTCAAAAGCACGTTACATTGTGCGATCGTTCTGTATTCGCCATAATGCTTTAGCGGCGGCCTAAAATAACGCAAATAATGTTCAGTGCACGTCGTTAAAAGTGACAATTGCCATCATAAAGACCTGGCAATGTTATACATAAAAATACACAGTTGGCTTTTTATAAGGTGGGCGGGTAAACAAGGTTGAATTGTGAAGAGTTTTTCCTTTTTAAATTTTAAAGAATTTTGCGTTAGGTTATTATTTGTAATTGACATAAGCTCCAAGTCCATCTTGGAGTCTATTTCAGTGAATTAACAAATTGTAATGCAAAATTTAAATACTATCCTGAAGTACATAAGCTGAATATAATTGTCTTACATTGTTCAACATTATTATTTTTTATATTCTCATATCTTATTGCCTTTCTTATTAGTTATTAGTTTTTATTATTACATCCTTGGAAATATATTCCTACACAGAGTTTTTAACATACTTTTCTTTCGTATATGCTTGTGTCGTTTTTAACATACTTTTGTTGTTGTTTTTAACGTAGTTTAACAACCCTGTTTTATATGTTAATATAGCAACAGAAATAACAGAAAAAAATTACACTTATATTATTTACATGCAAAACAAAAGAACCAACGGAAATATTTTTATATAAATATTTATTTGATAAAAATAATGAATACTGAATGCCCGATATAATATGTAGAAGAAGCCCAAAAAGATGTATCAGTTTTGTTCCAGCCAAAGTTTGCAACATCGTTGTTTCAATTTTGTCTCGCGGACACTCCTCAGACGATTGCACAGTAAAGAATAGCATGTACTTAACCCTTACAAGAATACACGGACGGACGGAGCCCATCATACCGAACAGGCATATGTTCAGTCCGGGGCCATTCTCTACGCTGCCCTATCTAATGATATCCTAGCAAAGGCGTGTAGCTTTTGTTTCGATCGCAACCAATATTTGAAGATCGCGTGCTTATTCGATTTTCGCGTTCATTGACAACACTTTCCTGGTTTTCTTTCAAACGCAAAACTATGTAGCGAGGGAAAACAAAAAAGAATTACATTTGGCGAATTTCATAAGTTTTGATGCGATTAGAGGTATTAATGATAACGACCGGTGTTGGTTAGCTTCAATGGTCGCAAATAATGTCGCGCATTTTGAGTATTTATAGAAGTCCTGGTCCTAATTTTTTTTTTTTCAAGATTTGTTGAAAATTTTTGTTTTGCAACCAACAAAACAATTAAATATTGGGAAGAGTAAGTTTTTTACATCCACAAACCAACGTTACTACACTCTTCATGATCTAATGTCATCATAACTGCCAACTCTAGATATTCATCAACTACGTATAATCATAGTATATTAGTTGGTCAGCTTTGAAGTACCTATGCACATATATAACTCTTATTTTTATACATGATAGGTGCTTGCATGTAACCACATGAGCTATAAAAATCGATTCATTATTAATTTTATTATTAACTTAGCCAAAGAATGAATTCTACGACTAAAGTGTTAAAATACTAGCATCTAAGTCTATCGGCTTTATTTAAAAACTCTACCGCACTTGAGATTTCGACCCACGACCACTAACTTGCTAGCCGGGACCTTTATCTTACTTGGCCACATAGGCCGAGTAGACTTGGTTAATTTAGTGCTACAGTTCACAACATCTACAGTGAAAATTTTATAAAATATCGTGTTTTTACATTGAATTGTAACTGGTAGTGCCACATCTTCATAATATTTAAGTAACTGGGAATCTTGATAAGAAAAAGGTCCACACAGCTTCTTTGTAAGCAGGCCTAAAGATTGCACTATTATTATTAATTTAGCCAAAGAAATGAGTTCTTAGACTAAAGTGTGAGCATTGCCTAATTTGAAAACTCTACCCGCACTCGAGATTTGAACCCACGACCATTGAGTTGTTAGCCGAGACTTTTTGCTTACTCGTCCACTTAGGCGGATAAGAGTTGATTTAAAAAGTAAGCCTATAATAAAATGAGAAATTACTAAGAAAACTTATAAAATAGTTTTTTACATGTTCCTGGTAAAACCGTTCTGTCTGGGACTGGTACGTCGCTTACTATTCCTTAGGACCGTCCTCTACGCCTACCTCTTCAGAGTCGTTGGCTGTTCAGGATTCGGTCAAGTATACAAATTCTGCCAGTACAATGAGTGAGTTACCGAACTCTGTTCCTATTATTCAGATTGTCCCATTATCTGACGAGGTAAAGAAATTTTTATCTATTTATTTATATCTTACATATTTTTATTGACACTCCTCTTCGATACATCTTTTACATGTAGCATCTATTTTGCATGGACGCTTTCCGCGTACAAACTGCTTACATTGATTGCGAGCTGTGTACTTTACTTACACAATAAAATTTGGCAAATCCTGCTACTCCCACGTAAAATTTCCACAGAACTACCTTTTTAGAAAAGCAACTTTTTTTGGAAGCGAAATACTTACGAAGAAGTTGTTAGTAGTGACGTTATGGCCACAATGCAAATATGCCATAGCAAGCTTGAGCGTATTTGTACAAAGATACGCCTGATGGTCGGTGTTCGTCTTTCCCTAAATCTGGCCGGGCATTAATTAAAATTTGCTTTCAGAGTCTGCTGTCAAACGAAACTTTATGCCAAATTTATTGGGCTTGTTGGGCCTATACAGTGCAAAACAACATCTGGTTTTGATTGTTCGTCAATTTTAAGATTCGCCATGGAGCCCATGAAGCCTGAAGCAAGAAGCCTTTTATTTTTTTCCGTTTGTCTGCATTCCTAGGACTAAAACACTACCCTCTCTGATTCTTTATTCGAGTCCATAATTAATACCAAGATCTTCATCAAACACTTTTAATTTCTTTCCTTCTTTCGAATCGCTTTTAATCTCATATCCATGCAGTGGCCGTTTCAGTAACCTATTGGCTTGTTTTGTGGACAAAAAAAAAAAAAACAAGAAAATGAGATATTCTGGAAAAACTGGTAAACAATCGTCGGCAACGCTTTGAACGCAAAATATATAGTATTTTTTTAAAATAAATTTCCAGTTTTTTTTTTGACAATCCTTCTAAACTTTATTTTTCTTCGAACATGACTACAAGCAGAAAAATGGTTATTATTGTGATTATCAACTTAAGACGACCTTATTACTTTTTTTTTTTTTTTTTTTTTTTTTATCTTTTCAATCTCTTCAACTTCTTTATTTCGTTATATTGTAAACAACTTCATGTTCACGTATTCAATTGAATTAATTTTTTTTTTTATTTAATGCTTAATACAGACGCATCACATGACCATCGTACGTTGTTTAATCGTTAATGCTTGTTTATCTTGTACAATATTTATTAAGTCGTCTTGCGAAGACAACTTGAACTTAAAGACATTCACCGGCATGCTTGAGATCGATGTAGAACCCAGTGGCGCAAGAGTCTTTACGCATTTCGCACCAAGAATTGTAAGTTCGATTATTGACTCCGCAAATTTTGCTTTCTTCGAAACGATAATGCGTCTAAAATGTTAAATGTTATATAATAGTTAGTAGTTATCAGTTGAGCAGACAAGGTTGGACTTACTGTTGAATGGCGTTTGCGTGAGCACTTGTAACGGCAAGGTGAACATCTAGGTTTGTGCGTTAGCAAATCCTTAAGGCATACTTGCTTTGGACCGCAGCTAACATCGTCACAAGTAACCTGATCGTCTATAAAAATATTTAGAAAAAAGAAGAAGAAATTCCGAATATAGAATGAGTCGTTAAAAGCATAAATCTGTTGCATATTTTTTAACATTAAATCAATTTTGAACACGCTTTACACCAGTGAGACAGGTACGTATATTTATATGTATCGCTTTCGGTTGTTTCTAGTGCGCATTTAAAATGCAGGTTGAGGTTTTGTACCCTATCCCACTTAAGGTAGGACCTATGGACTCAGAATCATTTTGTAAACGAATCCAAATTTGTCTGTTCGACTATCTGTTTGTCCATCCTTTTGTCTGACGTTCGTCTATGTATGTTTATTTTTAACATATAGCTTATTTTTGAGATTGAAGATATTTAGTACAACGAGATTTTTGACTCAAGGACTAATCTTAATTACTAAATCGACCCAATCGGGCCACATTCTTTACTTGTCACTATATAAGACCTTATTTTGAAGAAATCTTTGTATGAAAAAAGTCACAGTTGTCTAACTTTCTCGAGAGGAATGTAAGTAACAGCCTGTCGGCACATTAAATTGATGACTACGTAGGTCGATTTAGACACACCTCGTCAAAACATGAGTTTTTGCACTTCACAACAAGAGCAGGTGAAGAATAATAAGTCTTCGATAGGAAAATTAATTTTTGTAGATTTGAATCACGTCAGTTCACGCTTTGGTGCCCCTTCCGTATAAGGACTTCCTTGAAAAATACGCCTTCTTTAGCATTTTATTACAAAAATAAATGAAAAGTTGTGTTACACAAAGTGATGCCGTATGTGTATTTGCTTTCTTTATTGTGTATGTATATAATAATATAATATCATATATAATGTATGTATATAAAAATATAATATTTTCTCTTTAAACGTTAGAAAGCTCTAAAGACAATAGCTGTGAAAAAATATATGCAGACCCCTGTTTAATAAAACTTCCAAAGAACATAAAACTTTTAAACAAATATTTGATGTAAATCTGACTTGTTAAATATTGTATTTATTTTTGTTTTGCGTAAAACTCTTCCATTCCTCTCATTTTACATATAATCCTAAAGAAAGGATCAAAGTAACCGACATAACCGACTCTAACTTCGTAACCGAACATAACTCCTTTTTATTTTTGTTTGATCGATTGTTTCAATGTAAGTGTGCTTCTTTTTCCTTTTTACCTAACGTTACTTAAACCCATGTGTGAGCGAGAAAATTGTGACAAAAATACTCTCAGGCGTCTCTGTTAAGAAAGATAACCCGTTGAGACGTCGCTGTTAAGAAAGAAAACCCGTTCAGACCTATAACCGATCAAAACGAGCGAACATGTCAAGATTTTGAAAAGATATATAAATTTTTGATCGAGTTGAAAATACCCGAATAATACAAAAAATGATCAAATATTTTGCGACTGGAAGCGAAGCAGTTACTTGTTAATTAGCAAAGTTTTTCATACTACTTTTGGTAGACTGTATACATAAGAAATATGTCAAGTTAAGAGAGAGAAAGGTTACATAATGGAAACCTTCTTCTATTGATTTTTCATTTATATAGCTCGGATAAATTTCTAATTCCAAATTTCGTATGTTTCTATTCTATGTCCCAAGTTGTTTAACTTAAGAAAGACAATTGGGTTGAAAATAGTTGCTACATTTTAGCTTTGCTTCAATTTGCAAGAATCAAAATTGTAATAAAGCGTAACGATGACTTGGCTTTATTTAATGAGCTCCTATAAATATGCAGTGCAAATATATTTTATTTAAAATGGAAATCTTATAGATATTTTCGTTCCTTTCTAAGACGAATTTACGATTTCCTTATGTTGTTTTGCATGTTGGAAAGCGATTTCTATTGCGACAGCTGCGTTTTTTGTACGCTATAAACATACATCACCTATGCATAAATTATATGCGTTGTCAGAGAGGAACATACTCGCCGTTAAAAGACGGTAACCAGCTTGAACAATTCGTCGCGTATTTTTATTTTTGTTTGATTATCCTCAAGAACGCGTGCGTCAATAACATAAATATCAAGCATTTACGTTCATGAAAATGTTGTACTATTTTGCATTTTAACAAGCATTTTTTCTGTGTATTATCGGAGGATATATGTATTCAAAATATAGTATAATAATAATTCTTTCTGGTATGAATAACTAATCACAGAGCAACGACCCATCAATGAAAAGTTCACTAGTAAAGTGGATTAATAACGGATATCTAAGTGAATTGGCAAAGATATTCAAAAAGTTAGTTATGCCGTTGATGATGATGAGGTCTGGAGCACTTTTCGCCTCTCTTCAAGATGACCATGGGATGACAGGCGGAATCTATCCATATGGGGTGAATGAAAGGGAACACATCTGTTTTAAGGCTTTGCACGAGCATAATGTGCATCCAGAGCACTATATGCAGCGTGGGCGCTGTACCCTTCTCGTGGGTCCCATAGCAGAACAAGACACATTTAGAGAAGCAAACTCGATAAAACCCGTAATCCCGATTGTTACACGTACCGTTCTGATGGCGATGAACGACACTACGTGAGTGTGTTCCCTCCTACAAAAACCTGAAACAGCTGACTATGGTAGGAATTATTCCAGTCGACTATCCTAAGATGTTTTGGAAAAATGACCAACTGAGAGCAATACAAAATGCGCTCCTGGACAGAGTCCATAGTCAGCGCAAGTCAATCTCAATTTGCTGGCTGCACTTTCCGCCCAGGTAGGCCTGTACCTATCTGCAAGAGAAAAGAGACGTCAGGGTGGCTGAAGATCGCGGTGCCAACGTTAAAGTCGTCGGAGGGCGCCAATCCTAAAGCGGTGTTTAAAGATGAATTACCTTGACCTCATGTAGCTGTCGAAAGAGAAAACGTCGAGCCAACGGAGATTGTAAAACTTCTCGGGTGCCAAAACAACGAGCCAAATGTCGAATAATGGAAGGTACTGCAGAAGGAGGCCAGACAGAACATACGGTCCTAACGTCAGTGGACGAATCTTCTGCATCAGTGCTGAAGAATAACGGGCATGTCGGCACTTGGTATGTATGGCACTTGGTACTTTATAAATATGTTTTCGAAAATGGTTTTTTTGAGTAGTTAGTTTTTGATTTTTTTATCTAAATAAAATATACAAAAAATAAGTGAAGGAGTACCCTTTATAAACTTTTGAATTTATAAATTACTCGTATAAAGTGGCGATTCTGCCTGTCAATGATCGTTTTAACATGAAAAACAGCAAGTGACATTAACAAGAAATAAAAAAAAAAAAGAATTACGATAAAAAAAGTGCATCTTATCAACATTATGCAATATATCGAAACGAAAATTCGAAGTTTTCAAAAGTGTGTGTCTCGTAGTCTCCAAGTGTTAACAGTTTTATTAGTTAAGCAGTCATATTTTACTATAACTAAATAGCGAGCCAATTGAGTTCGCATGAAAAACAATTGCAGAATGTAGAGAAGTAAAGCGTGCCATTTGCAGAATGCATAAAAAATAAAGCGTGCCAGTTGCAGAATGTACATAAGTAAAGCGTGCCAGTTGCACAATGTACTAAAGTAAAGCGTGCCAGTTGCAGAATGTATAAAAATAAAGCGTGCCAGTTGCAGAATGTACAGAAGTAAAGCGTGCCAGTTGCAGAATGCACAAAAATAAAGCGTGCCAGTTACAGTTCGTATAGAAATAAAGCGTGTCAGTTGCAGAATGTATAAAAATTAAGCATGCCAGTTGCAGAATGTACAGAAGTAAAGCGTGCCAGTTGCAGAATGTATAAAAATAGAGCGTGCCAGTTGCAGAGTGTTTAAAAATAAAGCGTGCCAGTTGGGGAATGTACAGAAGTAAAGCGTGCCAGTTGCAGAATGTATAAAAATATAGGATGCCAATTGCAGAACGTATAAAAATAAAGCGTGCCAGTTGCGGAATGTATAAAAATAAAAACATATGTTCTGAGCTTTGTATTTTTTTCGATCACTGAACATACCCTAATATTGTCGTTGCTTCAGAGCGATTCTCATAACTGAAAAAGACATATCTTTTTTATATTGTTTTTTTAAACATAAACGATCCTAGATTGCAAAATATTGCAAAAAATTGTTGAGTTCCTATCAATGAACATCATTTCAAGAAGACAACATAACCAATAATAAACTTAAGAAATAATATTAAAATTATTAAAAGTAAATGCGAATAGAACGCCAGAAGCAGAAGTAACAACAATAATAACAACAACCTCTCCAGTATTCAGTTCCTGAAAGGACTTTAACATCAGCATTAATTGTGAAATTTAACATTCTTCTCAAGATCATAATCAACCATCGGCCAATAGTCAATAGTAAATCAGACCGATAATCATCCAACACAATACCACAATGCCTGCTATCTCTCAACAGACTTTAGAGGCAAAAAAACAATGGGAAGAAAAAAAAAGCACAGATGAAAAGACAAAATTGCAAGAATTGAACTCAAACAACGAAAAAGGTAACAGGAGAGCAGTTAAGTTTTCTTGTTGTTTGTATCTCATGCAGGAATCAATACGTGTGCTTTTGGAGCAACAAGTATTGATTTCCTCGGTCAAGGGGGAAGGTAGACAATTCAATTTTCCCCGTACGCAAACCATTACCAATGCCTTTACGTTTTAAACGTCCATCGCACTGTGCGGGGCAGTTTAAATGAAAATCCAGGAGGTGAGCGCCTTCTTGAATACTTGTTAGAAAAGAGTGAGATTATTCTAAATCGAGGTAGGGAGCCCGCCTTTAGAAATTATAGCAGGAGGTGTTAGCTCTTAGTCTCGTCTGTTTCTATCTAAGCTTCTCCAGCATGTGACCAGCGAGGACTCATTATCGGACCATCAACATTTTCGGTTCGACGTTATGGCTGGCGCGGTGTCCTGCCCCAAACTAAGACTTAGTGAGGTAATCAAATCAGTTTATCGAGCCACAAACTTCATTATGGGCTGACCTGAGTGATTTCATTTTTGGAACATATGATGCAAGCAGCATAAGCGAATGTTTGTCTTTAAGCGAAACAAGATGTGTCCCTGAGACATTAGCGTAATGAAGATGAAGGGTTCAACATGATACTGTCGTGTGTTTTGCCAATAGGACTGTAGTAGCAACAATACCAGACAGTAGCAACAACTAATTAAAAAAAAGGCCGAAAGAAAATTCTGTCATTTATTCAGCAAAAACAGCAATGCGCCATAAGTGTCAGTAGACAACCAGATAAAGTTCAATATCGTACGACTATATTTTATTTACTCATTATTCGAAGTAAAATAAATTTTAAAACCCTGCAAAAAAAAGACATGATTATAGGCACGTGGTCATGTGTTAACCGTTTGAGTACCAAGCAGCGCGATCGCGCTGTTCAGATTTCATGTCGAGAAAACCCGGACAGTTTTGAAAAAAAACTGTGGAAGAATCCCAAGCAGTGCTATCGTGCTGTTTAGATTTTTTTTCAAAACTGTCTGGGACTCTTCGGCAGTCTTTTTTCAAAACCGTCTGGGAATCAAACAGTTAAATAATAAACGCAGCTGACTTATATAGAGTTGTTTTAATCAAGAAAAAAAAAGAAAAAGATTCCACATTTCACGAGCATCAGATGTCAAAGATATAAACGCTGCAAACGAATTAGGCTTTCTTTTAGATCTTGGCAAATTTATAGAATCGCTTTAGATTAGTTCAGAGAATAAAATCAAATCTAAGTAATTGTCTGGAGTAACATTTCAGATTAAACTTAGGTTAATTAATCGATAATTAATCATAAAAAAATTGCAATTTCTTCAACTATTTATTAAGATTAAGCAAAATTAAAGAAGATTTGTTGTGCTAATAAGGCTATAAGGTCTCTTTCGTCTCTCTTTCGAAAAAAGTAGATGCGGTAACTGACTGTAGGACGTTATCATGTGCAACAAAAGCAAAAGCTTAGCATTCTGGTGTTGTTACCTACCCGTGAGTGCATAAATTTTAGGATTTCATGTTAACTATGTCCAAATTATTTCACAGGCGAATTGAATTCATTCATGACGAATACTTAAGAAGATTTTATTTAAGGGAAATTTCGAAAATATCTTTACTATCAGCAAAAGAAAAGTGTCGGTTATTCCGGTATGATCCTTGGACTTTACAAAGTCTTCGCAGGTATTAATAAACAAAGCCAGCGGTATATAATCCTGCTTTCAGAATCTCTTAAAAAATTCGCTTAGCAACAATTAACCATTTCGAAAAAATAATCTCCGTTATTCGTTACGCCATGCGGTAACAATTCTTTCTTATGTTAATGTCATAGGTTGTAAATAATATATTGAAATATAAATAAACAATATATATGTATGTATATATATCTGAAGTCGTTTCAAAGTTTTTTTTTGAATTAACTAACATTCAAAATATTTCGACTGAGAGCAATAAAAAGATTATGAATGAAAACTAACAAAAATGAATGTAAACTGTGTGTGTCTTGCACTTTTAGAAATTTGTATTTTTCTGATAAGAACATGCTCTACGTTGGAAGGATCTTGAACAATGTCTATGGAGAGAAAAAGAGTAAAACGTAAGGATAATCACGTAAGGGCAGTCAAGCGACTAAACGGATTTGAACATAAAGTACTAACTAACTTCACTCTATCCTTCCCAATAGTATAGGACTAGAGCGGCCAAGCGGCTTTGAATATGAAATACTAAGTAACCTCACCCTATCCTTCCCAATAGTATAGGACTAAGCGGATTTGAATATAAAGTACTAACTAACTTCACCATATCCTTCCCAAGAGTATAGGACTAAAGCGGCTAAGCGGATTTTAACATAAAGTACTAACTACTAACTTCACCCTATACTTCCCAAAAGTATAAGGCTTTTTTTCATATTTACTAATATAACAGTATTATGCTGCCGATGGCTTTTTGTTTTTATATGCAGGCACTCTTTCATGTTAATGCATCATCTATGTCAACATGACAGCCCATACGATGATCTCTCGAAAGATTCAGCGATCTGACGCGACGCTAACAGGTATATTATGAGATTATATTTTCAAGAATTCCCCATACATGGACTCAGCCTAAAGTCATATGTATAAGTATATGTCTATTCATTTATATCTTATTTTTCCGTCTGTACTGAAGAAAACCAAAGAAGAAGAAAAGAAAAAAAAGAAGAAAAAAATTAACAGCAGTGTGATTATGATGCCATTTCATTTTACGAAAGCAATAAACGGGCTCTTTATAACCTCACCGAATGTATTGCAAACACGCGAAAATTAAGCGCTGTAAAGCAGTTATTTAATTGCTATTAACTTGCTACTGTTTTATTTCATTAAATGTTGTGATTACGTTTTATGCCTGCTGCAGTGGGCAACAGTTTCTATGCAATCGATAGCTATCTGCAAATCAAAAGAAAAGTATACATTTAATGGTAATGTGTTTTATAACACACGCATGCACATATATACTTTATGCTGACTGCTGCGACGAATTGCTGTCCTATTGCGCTCAGGGAGTTTGTTAAGTTTGCTTTGATGGCCATATAAAAATATAAAAAAAAAAGCAAAAAAAGAGAACAAAAACGAGAATAAAAATACAAAAACGAAAAGCAAGTCTAAGCTGTTTCCGCGACCAAATCATAAATTGCGAATCAGGAGAATGCCATGTTATGTGTGTAAGACGGGTAGCGTGCGGCTGTATTACCAAAGCTTCCGGCGATCATTAAATTTAAAACTTAAAAAAACTTTAAGGAGTAAATAATTTTTGTCGTATATGTGCCCATAAAATAAATGGAAATACATGAGTTTGTGAGTGGAAGAGGAGATATATATATATATATATATAACTTGGACCACTTAGTGTGAAAAGTATATTGCATCTACTAAACTATATTTGCGAACCTGTTGGGCAACTTGAAATATGAAGTATGCTCAAATATCATGAAAAGGTAATTTTGTATGCTTCTCATCCGATTTGGAAATATACTAAATGTGTAATCGTGTTTGTGACACCACAACATATAACACATTACTGAGAGATATTCAAATGCCATCATAAGCTTCCAATGGCCAATGAAAAGCATTTTCATTTGGTTGACTAATACATAGATGACCCCAATAAAAAAAAAAAAGGAAAAGAAAACACATTGCTTTTGAAAAGTGCCACACCTCAGAGGATGTTTGTAAAAATTTCGTGTAATTTCGATGATTTAGCGACACACCCGGTTTTTATTTTGAATGGAAATGGCCGTTGGGTAGTCGACTATTCAAAAAGTTGTAGATGGCTTTCCAAGCCTAATATAACTTGTTTGTCATTACCATCTAAAACTATATAAATTTGAAAAGCATATACAAACAAATATGTGTACCTATGTACAGGGCATTAGCTGAGTTTGTGACGCATCGTGAGCACACTTGCCTTTTAAAGAAGATCTATTGACAAAGATGCATTGCTGCTTTCTCAGTCCCCAACATTAATCCCTGATGCAGAGAATAATAGTTGAGCCATGCCTGGCTAAATTAAAACAAGCAGTTTTCCTTAGAGTACTCGACTCAACTCATCCTTCAAGAGTTGTACAATCTATCGAATACTTCTTCCAGTATGTCTTTGCCTTTCTTTTTTTTTTTGGACTAATTTGTGAAGACCTTCAAATTACTCTTCAATTTCCGCAGTGACTTTGAGTGAGTTGTTTCCGCATGGACTGACGAAAAATAAACCTTAACCTAGAATATTGAGCGCACGTTTAGCGAGCATTCCATTCACATATCTGGACGTTCCAGTGCATACTTAATAAGTCGAAAATAGTTTAAATGTTTGAATGTCCGCTGGAAAGAAGAAAGCCGTGAACTGAGTTTTATGAATTTATATTTTATCATGTTCACGAAAACGCCTAGATTTCCTAAGGATTGTGCGTAAGTTTTTTGTAGGTTAAGATCCTATCATACACAGACGTTCAGAGTCGTTTAAAAGGCTATAGCACACGTTTTTACTGAAAGGTGTAATAATGTAACAAAAAAAAAAAGAGAAAAAAAAAAGAAGAATTGCTTCTGTAAAAGTACTCGGTTTTCAGCTTTTTGTGCGTTTAGTTTCAACTAATACCTTACATAAGATCAATGTGAGGTTATTTCATAGTTGTTACCTTCTGGGAGTTTAGCAAAGCCTACGCAAAAATATAATTCTTTGCATACGTGTATATGCGTCGGTCGACAATGATGGCCAATTATAAAAAAGTAGCTGTCGAGTCATATGTTAGCGTTAATATCAGTCGCGAATTAATAAAAGGCTGCAAACAGCGACAGAGAACAATTACTATCGTTACGGTCCAATCGTTTATCAGATTAGTTGACGGTTGCTGTTCTAGTATTGACGGAACTTGTAGTAAAACATGTAATCGTTCGCAACACTGTAGCTATGGAGGAATTGCCATAGCAAATGGGAAACAATAAAAATGAATGAATGAATGAATGAATGAATGAATGAATGAATGAATAATACGTACTTTTCATTTCGCTCTTCTACCAAAATATTATTCACTTATATACATAGGAGATAATATTATTATTTTCATTATTTCGCTGGCTACACTCAGCACAACAAGCACAACGGATTCTTATTCTTGATTGACGTAAAATTGTTAATCGCTTGGTAATCGGCATCTACCGGCACTTGATTTGTTTTGTCAGTTAAAATGATTAAAAATGAACAATAAATTTGCTTTCGAAAGAAAAATCGTAGCATAGGGTAGATGTCGGTTAAATATTTATCGGACTCTGAAAGTTCTGTCTTAGAAGTAAAACAATTATTCTATTGAATCGTACGGAATTAACAAAAATAATTTTTCCAATATTTTACATTGTCTATGGTGTCTGGGTTCTTTTCACGGGAGAAATATAGTTCCTTTACTTGTTTACAGTCACCATTAGACCATTAGAGAATGCATTAACTACGCATTGTATTTATGCTTTGACTTTTTCCCTCTCAAATAAAATCTATTTCATTAAATCTATTTGCTACAGAGTAGGTAGCAAAATGTTACGGAGGTATGGCTTGCAGATTACATGAAGTACATACAGACGCCTGTCGTATAACGCGGTTAATTCGTGCCGCATTGAATCGAAACCTTGTTACACGAAACTTTTTTATTTACTTTTTTTTTTTTTTTGATTGTTGGATGGAGATGGACCAAGCCAATAGATTTGTGGGTTATATGTCCAGTAATTTACTTATTTAAACTAAGATATAATAGGGAATAAAATAATTTAAACTTGGTTGTAATAGAAATCAAGGCGATTTGGTCCGCATTATATCGAATAAAGGTAAGACTTGATCTTAAGACCTTCAGAAGATGTAAAGTCTTACTATAGCTGAAAGTTCGTTTCAAATTTACATTTAGGGTAACTTCAAGGTTTTATGAAAAAAAAAAAAACAAAAAAATTAAATTTGAAATTAAAAGTATGTTCAAGCAATAATAAGAACGATCGAAAAATTAATTTTTACCAAAAACTACAGCTAATCAACTTTTTATTTATCAAAGTTGGTTGAAAATTCTGAAAATTATATTCCCTCGTGACCGAATCTTTTATGCCCATCGTCGTTATCCAAAATACATAAAAAAGTAGTAACAAAACCTACATTTTAATGCTTTCCAATATCGAGTGCGGGCGTCTGTTTTTTTTTTTATTTTCAAAATAAAAGTTTCTCTCGCATAGGCGTTGTAGGCGTGTTCTTTGAAAAGTCTAAGTCACTTCTATATATTTTTTTGGAAATTTTTAGGCGTTAACTTAATTTTCGTTAACGGGAGAATGTTTATCACAGATACTACACAGTTAAGCAGACGGACAGATGGAGAGACGAATAGACTGACATGCTTGGGTGGACTCCGAATTTGAAACTGGCCAAGAATTTATATACCTTATGGAGTTTCTCAAACATATTACATTATACATTATAATACTGGTTAGGTGTTGGCACCTTTGTTCAGATGCTACAGCTCCATACATTGTATACGCATTCAAATTTTTGTATTTTTACCTGCTATAGTTCATGAGTAATGATCAAAAACCCCACTTTTAATTCCTTTTGCGAAATAGAGGTGTTCTCACTTTACGCGTAGGCGTATCATTCGACCGATTAGGCTCATTTTTAATGCCAATCTGCGTGCAAGAACTTCCACTCTTTTTGCCAAATTTGAAGTTGATAGCTTCGTGTTTACGGCCAAGAGAATGTTTGGACGGACAGACAGACAACAACAATATATATATTTCGTGGGATCTCTGAAGTTTCTTTCTGGGCGTTGCAAACGACTTGATCACATGAATATACCCCTCAGGTTTTGGTGAAAGCAAAAACAACTGAAAAAAATTCAACGGAATACTTATGCGATTTTTTGATCTACCAGTACTCGCTAGTATGTTCTTGTTCAAAAGCAGAGTCTGTTACAAATTGTACGTTTAGTGATACGTTTGTTGTAATTGATAAAGTTGTTGTAATTAAAGGTAAAACGTGCGTTTTAATCAAAACTAAGGCGTTACGAACGTGGATAAGTGAATTCGAGGGCAATAGCAGGAAATCAAATATCAAATGAGGATAATATCACAAGAAACCTTTAGGGGCTTTACGGCGAAATTAGTTCAATGAACGACGAAACACGTGGACAGATGCAATCTTTTCCGTTGCCGATATTTTAAAGGTCATGTTTCACGTTAATGGGGACTCGCGTGCTAAGCTGGTAAAATTTACTGAAAAGCGAACACTGGACACTCGTCTTTTTTTGTCGTTAATTAATTTATTTATTATTAGGTTGGAAACATGAATAAGAAATTTGGAATTTTTAGCGCTAGAGACGAAATAATCGATCGGTGTAAACCATCGCTATAGGATGCGGGATATATTGGTTTTGCAATGCCTAGCAGGCAGCTTCAGATACCCTACAAAGTATTCATATTCCTGATCAGCATCAAATTCAGAGTCGATTTAAATATGTCCGGTTGTCTGCTTGTCCGTCTGTCTAATGTCTGTTGTAAATACTCTCCTAGCTGCAAAAATGAAGCTGTCGACTTCAAGTTTGGCAGGAGCATTGGACGTTCTTGCACTTATCCAATATTCGTATCTCTAAAAAATGGAAAAAATCGGCCACGCCTGCTCAATTCTCTAACGCTCAAAAGCAAGCTTCAAACAGTCCATAAAGTGTATAAATTCTTGGCAAGTTTCAAATTCGAAATGTATCTACCGATGGCTGTGTGTTTATCTGTTCATCTGTCCATCTGTCCGTTAGAGCAGTCTTATCTGTAGTAAATATTCTCTCGTTCGCAAAAATGAAGATATCGCCTACAAGCTTCCAAAGGCATGTGCAAGTGGTCAAAATTTTTCCAAAACGACGCCTACAACGCCCACACGCCTATGTAATAAGAACTGTGAAGAGTTTTGCTAAACCATGTTTTTTTGCTTATTACTCATATGATTTCCAATTTCCACTTCAAGTTCAGTTCTTTCCTTTTTTTTTAGATTCACGGTGATGGGTATAAAAGATTCGGTCAAGACCGAATGTAATTTCTTACCTGCGTTCCCTTTTTTTTTTAATTTGTAAATCAAAAGAAGCTCGCAGTAGTACTTTCGTGTCCTGAGATTTATATTAAATGTAGTTGTTTTTGTTTAAAGTTTTTTTTTTCAATACACACTCACACGAACGGCCGTGAAGTAATAATCAATAATTAGTGGTGATAATAATGACTGAATATGTGTTATTTAGAAAAGAAAGACAGAGTGAATTAAAAATGTTCTTCTTGGTGACTGAAAGGTATGATTTTAATTGAATTAATGATCATCCGGCGAGTTTTAGTTAGTTGAGTTTATTATGGGAATGTGTTCATATGCATATGCCCGTACATTAAAAGTGTGCAATTCTGCTGGATGCAATTAATTGGAAACTTGAGAAAGACATTTCTATTTTTCGACCACATCGCAATCATGATTTATTCAATATTAACAATAGCAATAACAACTCGTGGTAACTCGTGGTAAGATGATAATATATATATATATATATATATATATATATATATATATATATATGTATATGCATGTATATGAATATGCATGTATTGTGACCGATATGCATACTTGCAAGCACACACATATAAACATATGTATAAACATCGATATTCAGTTAGAAATTCAATCTAATTCTGAATCTCAATCTCAATCAGATTCAGCATCAAATTGAAGTGATGCATCCATTGACCAAACAATACGTTGCTTGATTGCACGATGGCTGAGAATGTCTATGGCACGCAGTTTGAGTGTACGTAAGCGTTAGTGTATATGTATGTATATGTATGTATGTATGTATGTATGTATGTATGTAAATATATATATAGCATTTTATGTTCTACGTTCATCTATGTTCATATGTAGATATTGTAACTTGGTTAGCTTGATTGTTTGCCTTAGTTTGTTGGTTGGCTGGCTGGTTGGTTGGTTGGTTGTAACGAACTGAATGCGTCTCATTGAGCAAACAGATGCCATATAGCAATCAATTTTATTTCTGCGGCTATTATAGTTATGCTTGTTGCTATTATATTGTTGTCGCTGTTGTCGCTGTTGCTGTATGTGCTGTTGTTTGTCATATTATTGCTACTGCTGGTTGCTACTGTGCGCATTGTCGTTGTTGTGAAAGAAATTTAATCTGAACCACGATGGCAGCAGTCATTGATGACACATACATGACAATACTCTATACATATTATCTATCTCTGTCTCTTTCCCATTTGCTAACTCTTTTTTTTTGTGAAATTTAATTCAACGACAAATATGCAAAGTCAAGCGTGCACCCAAGTCAATCATATGCAAAACTGTGGTTACGTATCGTATAACCTAAGCATATATATTATCTTCGCAGGCATTGGCGCATCGATGCAACTGACGACTAGATTTTAATATATTTTTGTGCTATATCTTCAATAAAATAAACACAAAAACCTAAGTAAGCATAAGTAAATAAATGCTAAAATTAATAAGATATGTAAGATATATATATATATATATAGATGCACGCAAGTAAATTTATCGAGCATATGTGAACTTGTATTGGAGTTACGCATGAAATAGTCAACGGCTCTTGCGAAAATGCGCACTATATCTTACTTAGAGAGTATTACGGCTTTCCCATATTCCATATCTTTAAGGTTTCAATCAAAATACATATATGATCTCCTTATCGTGTACGCAGGAGAAGTGAAGACCGCTGGCTCGTGAAGAAGTGAAATTCAATTGTGAAGCTTTAATTGTTGTTCTAATAACTGGTTCTTGCAATGAATCGTTGAAAAATGTGAAACATGGTAAGTCAAGCCATTTAAACTTAAATCTATACTTAATGAGATTTATCTGTCAACCGAGAATACGAAGCATGTAAGCGCCTCAAGAAAAATTTTGAAGAAGAAATATTGGATTCATGAAGATTTGCGGGAAAGTTGAGCAAATTAATTAAATTTCGAAATGTTTAAATAGATCCGATGTCATCTGCACGAAAGTTGAGAAAAGGGCTTTTCCAACCTTTCATTAACATCAAAATCCTCAATTATCATTAATACAAGCCAGGGAAAAGGATTAACATCGAGCACTCAAGGTGTGAAGCTCTTGATCTGTATGTAGTGTGGGACCATTGTATATAGTGAACGCTACAACAATTCATACAACTGAGCGTACCATGAAAGACAAATTGCAACAAGATGCCAATAGGTTTTATAAAAGAGTTTTACACCATTTCTATGCTCCATCGCATAAGGGAAACAAATCTTATTCAGTGAATTGTTTTTTGAGATAAACATTGTCTTGAGAAGCTTTAAGACTATCTGTAAAGACATAGGCAACCAGATGGAATGAATTAATCTGATTTCAGTTTCGGTAACGTATTCTCTGTCTATATGCCTTCTTGCATATGAATCGTAAAATATCTGATCAGCTCAGAACCAATTAATAAGTTTTCTGATTTTTTTTCCAAATCCAGTCTTCTTGCATGCATGCATTTTTTTTTTTTTATCTTTTTTCGTTTGTATGATTATATATGATATGTTTAAACTCCGCATGTATATGTTGAGTAGAAAATAGATAAAAGAAATAGAAAACTTCAAGTGACAGCAAGCGAAAATTATATGTTGTGTAAGGAAGCCGGTCAGCGATCCACTCATTCGTTTACTAAACATGAAAATTAATGCAATTATCGATGAATGCAAAAAAGAAAAGAAAAAAAAAAGGTAAAAAACATGATTATTGTTTTTCAACTAATGTAAACTGAATGCTTGACACATATGCATCTCATGTTAGCTGGAGCTTTTATTGCTACTGGCAGCTACAGCCTATTGCTATCATTATTGTCTTGTGCGGTGGTACGCGAATGTAATTATGGGCGTGCGCAAAAGGAAATTATTGTGCAAAGCATGATGATTTGTTTGAAAAATAACAACAACAATAACAACAACAACAACCACGAAAAGCAACACATATTCAGCTTTCGCGCGTTGCGCACTAGTAACATGTACAAAAGCGACGACTTTGAGTTTCTGTAACCATCGTTGGACATGTTATACTTACCACGACAAGGTCCCGGGTATGCAACACCAATGCTTCGCCCAACTTTACAAACCATGCGATTTATATCGCAAGTACTCTTATACGTTTTACCATCCATGCCACATACAGCTTGCGTAGCGTCTACATCAATGCCATTGCTATCGAGATCATCGTCCTGCGCACATTCGATTTTGCATACAATGCAATGCGGAATTGTATACTGATCCTCGACACATGTTAAACCGTTCAGGCATTTCACACCGTTACATGTTGCTGCAATAGACCAGAAAGAGATAAGAAAAAAAAACTTTTCCTGATCACATAAATTCCTGACAAATCAAATTTTACATAGCACATTAATATGGTAATTAGTCCGCCTTGAACTACTTACGCTCAACTTGTTAAATTTAATACTCTTTACGGCTCTCTTGTGCACTCCGTAATACACTTAAATAAATTCCAATCGTTTATTTATACAACCAATTCTCTTTTTACACGAATTTTTTTTCCACGAATTTGATTTAATACGAGTTCAAAAGAAAAAAAATTTCCTTTTTTTACACGAATTATTTTGTTTTAACACGATTTCATATTAATGAATTTCAGATATAATTCCCTTTTTCTAAAGTAGAAGTTATTTTTTATAAAATATTCAACGAATTCATGAAAGCACGAAATAAATTAGGTGAACTCTAACAAGAACTTTTCAATATTGTTTACACCTAATTCTCTTTTTACACGAATTTATTTTTACACGTATTTTTTGGGAACGTATCTATCGTGTAAAAAGAGAATTCGGTGTATTGCGAAATAGTTTTTACGCCTTTTAAATTTTAATAGAGAATACACTTCGCAAAAAACCGCAATAAGCTCTAGTTCTCAATAAATTTTTAATTTTAATTCATTTGCAGAAATTCGATAGTCATTGTCGTCATACTTGGCGAGGAAGTCAAAGAAAGCTCGGAGGAATATTTAAGAAACGCGCCGAGCTTGAGTAAAGCTTGATCGGATGGCAAGCCAACTCTATATTCTATTCTATTTCGCCAAGTCACACACAGTCGTAGAAAGTCACCTGTTACATGTTGTCTACAAAATGAAGTGCAAAAATTATTAGGTATTTGCAAAAATTTTGATCACTTTTTCATTTGGAAGAAGCATTTATTGCGGAGAATTTGTGCAATAAATCTTAATGAAAATAGTTTCCATCATTTTCTACAACATTTTACAATATTTTTCGATATCGATATGTCGAAAGAACTTATATTGGTTTGGCAGCGAACCCCTCTCTCCCCCTACCCCTACTCTCTGATCCATTTTCGCAGTTCTTCAATTTTGTAAACTGGGGTGACAGCCATGCCATGCTGCACCGATATGAACAAGTGGTAATCAGGCGGAGCCATGTGTGGTGAGTGACAGCTAAGCCATGTTGCACCGATATGAACAAGTGGTAATCCGGTGGAGCCATGTCTGGTGAGTACGCTGGATGCGGCAGCACTTCCCATTCGAGTCGCAACAGCGTATCCTGGACAACTCGTGCAAAAAGTGGTCAAACAATGGCATTTTCAGGCAATTCTTGTCGCCAGTTTTAAACCCTTTGAATCCAAAGTCGGCAATTGGAATATGATGGGGGGACAGCATCAACCTCTGAGCGTATTTGGTTAACTGCGGACGCATGTTTAGCGTCCGCGTACGCTGAGTTCCGCAAAACCATCGAATTCAACAGTTATGTACAGTAGTACTTCCCAGTTCCTTATCGCTGATCAAAATTTTTGCAAACATCTAATAATTAACAAATTTGACTTTACTCAAGTTCACCTTACTGCATAGTGATGACCATCAGCAAAATATTTCCATTTCGAGATTATTTCGTAACCTAACTCATGATGCTAAACTCTAATCATCCACGATGTCGCCGATTGCAGCATGTATTCTACAGTATTCATGAAATGATTTTCTTTGTCGCTCATATTTGAATTCCATATTAACCCTAAACGGACCACGACGTGTCTGTGAGTCATGTTTGAAGTTACATTTTTTGATTGTTTCATTTTGTTTTTCCAAAAATTTGTTGAGAATCTTGCTTTAAATTAATTTAGATGCTTTTTAGTTTCATTAGTTGCTTTAAATTAACAATTAACACTAAAAAAAAAAACAGATATTTATAAAGTTGGGCTTAGGCTTGGTATCGAAAGTAACGCTTTCCACAGAATGTATGTCATTATATCACGATCTGATTCACAGTCCTACGGGACATAGTACACACACTATAAATCCACCCCATATACGAATCATACTTCTCGAGACTTATTCTAATTCGGATTCAATCATGTGGGAATTATTATAGCACTTGCCACTGCAGGTGCACTGCAGGAAGTACTGTCGTGTTGTTTTACACAGGCTTTGTCAAATGGGAAATATATTCAAACATACGATCACTTGATATTCGTGGTGATAGTAAGTTGCCTATCTATCGATTCACTTAATTTTATGTGTTTTGGATAAAAAATTCCATTTTCCTTGTGCCCATGGTTCTCATAAGTGACCGAGCACCACATCGTGGCATGATTTGTTGTAAAAACATGTAGTACGAGCAGGACTATATCCCTCAGACCTTGTCTAAGCTGACAGCGGAAGAAGATGGCCTTCAAGACCGGGTCGATCACAAAAATTAATAACGGAATTTGAAATTTCTTACATATACCTCACAATCGATTAAGACCCCAAGGTCAAAACTTGGTCACGTTTTGTTTCGATTAAAAAATGGAAGCAGGCCCGAAAAACGACAATTTGGACTTGTTTTCGTAACAACGTTTCTCTGGAGAAGTGACGTAGACGCTCGTCAGAACGAATCGCAAGACACATTCACAATTAATAGTTCACTTTCTCCGCAATTTGTTTACTTCTCAATTTCAACTTCCCACATAGACATCTGCTGATTGTGTGTGAAAGGTTAGAATAGATAGAAAAAAAATGGAGTAGAAGTCGTTTCAAGGGCCTTATCCTACAATACCAAGAAAATTATCCACAAAAATTGAATTTCGATAATAAAATTGAAGCGGACGATTTTTTTTCTCCATTTTTCATGCAAGTACAGTAGGATCACACATTGGATACAATGGGAATTTTTCCGCGTTGTATTTATTGTAGTGTATTGTGAGTAATGTGCAAAAAGCTCAGAAGCAACGGCCTTCTCAGTATATATCGCATTGTAGTCTTGCTCTTTGACCTATCTGGGCCACTTTTAATGCCAATCTGCCTGCAAGTTTTTGCAAATACGAAGCAGATATCGTTGCAACCGGAAAAATGCTTATCGCTAACAATGTGACAGACGGACGGACGGAAGGGTAAACTGATGAAGACTTCTTTAAATATCTATATATATATATTGGAAGGAAAATTTCGATGTTGACGAAATGAATGTCCGTCCCTCCTTCGGTCATAAGAACTTAAATCAGTTAGTAACGAATCTTCAAAAACTTCAAAGGAGATTATATCTATAAGCCTCGAAAAATCCTGAAAGGAGATTTTGTGAGGGATTTTGCCTAATTATAACTAAATTAAATGAATGTAAGAAGAAAAGCATGATGTTGTTCAAGATTTTATTTTTGAATTTTTGCAATATTTTGCCAAAATTGAACGCAAAATTTGTATTAAATGAATATATTAACTAGTAGTTGCGTATCCTTGTACTGCAATCATCTGCATGCAGAAGTAAATTAGTTTGCTTTTACATATATATTTAAAAATTCCATTTATAAGATATTCTCTGCTGCTGTTATATATATTTGTGCGCGAACATATAAGTTTATAAAAAGTATTATTTTTTTTCAATATGTTCAGTGATCATATTGAAAAAAATTACCAGCAATAAACTGTCAAATTTATCATTGGAAATTGCATCGACGTGAAACGCCTCGGCGCCAGCTATGACACAAACAAGATTGCAAGTAATTTTTATCACACAAGTGTTATCATATTACATGGCAACGGAGTGCTGGCGTGCTGGCCCACTCTATCTCTGATCGGCATACAGTCATGCGACAAAAACCTGGAAAACGTTTATGAATCCTAACGCTATGACAAGAGCTGCCAAAGCTTATTTCTTAATTGCATTGACAAGTTTATGTATATATATATATAGTAGTATATATATATATATATATATATGTATATATGAACTAGTTAGAAGTTGTTGTAATTATTAATTTAGAGGAATGTTGTTGAAGGATTTCTAAAATGCCTTAGCTTCACAATTTCAATTTTATTAGAATCATTCGATTGTAATACTTTGGCTAGTTTTCTTTCGCTGGATATTGCATTTGTTAACCATTAGCAACTCTGACAACGAGTGCAATAACAACATTTATAGCACGCGTCATTTGTGCATTAGTGAGCAATCTTATGTTAACTAATATATATATATAAGTATGTATATGCGATTGTTAGAGTAGAGAGTAGAGAGTAGTAATAGTAGTATTAGTAGTAGTAGTAGTAGTAGTAGTAGTAGTAGTAGTAGTAGTACTGGTAGTATTCTTGCTGCTAACTATCCTTAAGTCCAACGACAAGTTTCCATTAAAAACAATCGTTGCAATGTTTGATGATTTTCCGTAATTCAAAATTAATAGTTTTGAATAGATTTTGATTGCATTACGATCGCATGGAAAAGTAAGAAATGCATTTGCTTCCTGTATCATTAAATAATTTTCATGGTTACTGCCCATCTTAAAATTGGCAACATTCGTTTGCCAAAGAATGCGCACATAAGTCAATTGGCCGCCTGCGTCTAAGAGTTAAGAACACATTCCATCCAATCCAATATACTTTGATCGTGTGCAGTAATTTATAACTTGTTTGTAGAAGTGCATGCTCTCGCCATGTACATATGTATGTATGTGCATATATCCATATATATATCCATATATATATATATTTGTGTATATTTTGTAAATATTATCCATATGCATTTATATATCGTCAGCTGCAATTTTTCTCATAAAAATCTATTTATAAATAATTTAAAAAAAAAAACATTTTTTAGATTTCAATTTAAATCTCGATATTTTTTTTTTTTTTTTTTTTTTTTTTTTTTTTTTTTTTTTTTTTTTTTTTATTTTTATTTTATTTATTTTTCATGCTTTTAATAAATAATGTAATAATTTTTGGTAGATGAGAGGTACACGCGAGCTGTTTAAGTCAAAATTATTGCATTTTTTTTACAAAAATTCATAATAATTGATTTGATTCCATATGATTTATACTTGAAGAGATAGAGAGAGCGAGAGAGAGAGAGAGAGAGAGAGAGAGAGAGAGAGAGAGATGTTCATTAATTTTTTTTTTGTTAAAACAGTTGGACTGACATATAAACAATCTACAAAACACTTAAGTCATTGAGTCTTTTTTTTTCTTGATATACGATTCGTTGTTAATTGTTCTCTAAAAAGCATCTAGAATGTGACTACGAACTTTTTTTCCTTATAGCCGGGCTCCTGCTTGAAAATTTTAAGGTATTGACTAAAGTTGTTCATGGTGTCAGCTATGGTCAGAGTTTTTGAGAAAAAATTACGCAAACTAAATTCCGTCCTTGAACTCATCTTTTAAGAAAACGGTTACATGAGACAACTTTTTTTTTTTTTTCCTCATCGAAGCCGCTCGTGGGAAGCCTTTCTATAGATAATATACAATGACGAAAATGGCCAGGAAGGAAGGAGTAGAGAGAGAGAGAGGAATATGATGTGCCCAGTGGCAGCACATCATTCAGAAATATGTCCGAGGGGTATGTGCGTCACCTTTATTGATCCAGCTTTAACTATGGCTCTGGACATACGTCAATTGTGGTTAAAGTACATGTTTACGGCATTGAATGTTGAACTCGGATCTGTCAACTTAATAGTCTCGCTTCTTACCTACTAGGCTATGCGATAGCGCGCAGTAAACATTGTTTCATAGTCAAAGTTTGGTTGGTAATTGAGTTTTTTAAACTATCGTTTAGAATGATTCAAATCTTTCCCAAGCCAGAATTGCACGGGATGTCACGTGCTATTACATATTAGGTTATACTGAAAATTCTCCGCGTTTTTTTCCGCGGAATGATGTTAATGCCTATATATTGGGTAACACTCACTTGGTTACCTTAAACGAACGTGTGCTTAAAAAGGTGACATTTTAGCTTACATTTTGGGTGAAGATAGTTTTCAAATTCTTTGCTCATGTAAAAAGTTATATTGATTTGAAAATGAGTGAAATATCTGACGAAATACGCGATGTGATGCTTTTTTACTATAAAGAAGCTAAAAATGCTGCAAAAAAAAAGAAATTTGTGAGGTGAGAATGCTGTGAGTGAACGATGGATCCAGCTATTGTTTGCTCGATTGCGTTCCGGAAATTTCGATATCAAAGATGCACTGCGCAGTCTTATAAGGTTCCATTATATCTGGCATGTGGCAGTTGGTAGCATGGAGTCTGTAGTTGTGACGGAAACAATAGTCTTAGCGCCGTTAACTGCTCCACTTTGAATTTATTTATCTTAATTAGCTATGCCTGCTTCATATATTTATATACTTTTGCGATTCTTTATTCTTCTTATCGCAAACGCGTTCTATATTTCTTACGTTTTCGTCGTTTCTAAAAATAATGTTGCGCAGGTTATGGTTGTTCTTCTTTGATGATATAACATTTTGCACATTTTCTTTGCCAATCGAAATTTTGTATTTGTTTAGCCAAATGTTTTGGAATGTTTTTCAAGTTCGCTTAGTACACTACATTAATGAATAAAGTTTCAAGCGTTGAAAAGTTTTTCGTTACACTTTGTTGTCCTATTTTAAATAGATGGTACTAAAGCAAATACATGTCGCGTCGATCGATAAACTTTTTCCATTTTTCTAGTAAAACTAAGATAGTTTTTAAGCGAAGTGAAAAACAGTATCGACCGATTGTTTATAGGGCTATTTTCAAAAGGGCTTCACGTCGCTAAGAGAGTTCTGCAGAAACCGAAGCAAACCATAATCGGCGGCATAAGCATGGGGCATCAAAATTTTCCAGCCAAACCCTCCCATTACACACGTTTATGATTTAACGTCATCACGATGGAACACTACGCCTTTTCCATTGATCAATTCAGCAAGCTTTACGGCAAGTGCTGGCTTTAATCAGATTAGTTATCGACAGCATTGCCTGCAATCAATGTCAGTTCAAGTTATGAGGCATCAGTCAGGGTTTTGCCACAGTTACCAATCTCGATCTTGCTTGGCTTCAATAGCGGTGCAAAGGGAAGCTGGGCTCATTCAATCTTTCGCTGCTATTTCATGTGACACCTGGGCTTCTTTGAACATGAAACTCATCTCGGCAAATGGTCATAATCGTTCCATTCCATTACTTCATAGAATACTTACGGGATATACACCAAATTCTCTTTTTACACGATTTTTTTTACACGAATTTGATTTAACACGAGTTTAAAAGCAAAAAAAAAATTCCTTTTTACAGGAATTATTTTGTTTTAACACGATTTTATATTTATGAATATCAGATATAATTCCCTTTTTCCAAAGTAGAAGTTATTTTTTATAAAGTATTTAATGAATTAAAATGTGTAGGCACGAAATAAATTAAGTGAACTCTAACAAGAACTTTTTAATATTGTTTACACCTAATTCTCTTTTTACACGAATTTATTTTTACACGTATTTTTTGGAAACGTATCTATCGTGTAAAAAGAGAATTAGGTGTATTTGCAAAATCTCCTTCAGCTGCACAAATTGTTTTGTCAGTGTCAAAGGGGAAGAGAGGGGTCTTCACTCCTAAATTATCTAAATATTTTTAAACTTTTTAACTATTTTACATTTTAATGTCACAATAAAAAAGCCCAAATACAATTCTATATGGCAGCGTGCATTCCATTTGCCACAGCACATTGTCCACTACTGTCTATAATTAATGACGTAAATTTTTATAGTCCATTAAAACTAAGCAATGTCTGCACTGCTGACAGCGAAGACTTTCTATAACCATATTTCAAAGTTATTGGTGTAAAAGATAAGCAACAAACTTGCGAGCACTTCACCAGTGTTGAAATGGAAGAGCGTGCCATGAATGCATCGCTATCATAAAGGATCAACTAAATCTTTTATTCGAAATTTATTTGAAAAATTTCTTACAACATGCTGATCTCGTAAGCAAAATTCGAGTGAAAAAATGTAAAACAAAAAAATGTGATCCAATGGAAACCTTTAACTTGGAGCATTTGAAATTGTCATTGTTGTGAACTTACTTTTACAGTGACCACGATACGCTATTTTTAAATTCTCATTATTTGTACGGCATGCTCGTTTCTTCAGCTGACATTCGGTATTGTAGGTGCGTCCATCTGTTCCGCATACAGGATGTGAAGGTCGCATATGCTCAGTTGCCTGATCCATTTCAACATAACATATAAAAATAATTAGAAGAAACAAGCAAAAATGTTAGACTCGTTTTAGGTAAACAGTTTGATAGCAGAATATATATTGGGCATGGCTGACTGATTGACTGATCCTTTAGTAAAATTTAGTAAACGTTTATTTTTAATCTGGTGTTAGATCGATGTTTGCTATTATGCCTACAGCAAACCACGCTTATTATACCTCGATCGTCTTCGTAAATTTTTAAGCTGAGCTACAGATATATAACACGGTTGAAGGAAAATTTTAACTAAGACCACGTAGTAAATAAGGCCGTAAAGAGGAACAAAACAATTTAAATAATGTATTTTACTTTTTTATTACACCAAGATGAAGGTATACTGAATATTTGGTTTTTTCTCTAAAATATATGTAACAACCGAAAGGAAGCCTCAGAGACCCTATAAAGTATACATATTCTTGATCAGCGTGGAATTCCGAGTTGATTTAGCCATATCTGTCCGTCTGTGTGGTATGTGTTGTTGGCACTCTCCTGGCCGCAAAAATGAAGATGTCGACTCAAATTGGGTAAAAACATTGGAAATTTCTGCACGCAGATTGGTACTGAAAATGGACCAAATAGGTCAGAGCGCAAGCACGCAGTGGAGCGAACACTGCACGCAATCCCATATTTTTTAATAAAAATTTGTGGGTTTTTGCTCGTTACTCGGAAAATATTAAAGTTAGAACCCTGATTCTGAATTTTCCACAATTACTTTACGAGACACTTTACTCGCTAGATCTGAAAATGGAACCAATTGGCCGCAAAGTTACGAGCAATTAAATTCTGTTTTTTTTCTTTTTCTGAGGTTTTATTCTTATTTATCGTAAGGCAATCAAGATCGAATGTTTAAGAGTATTTCGTACACGCCTTAAATGAAGATATATTATCTGGCTAAAAATGGGTTAGTTCTACAACGATATGGTAGATACCGCGATCAATTTTTTCTTAAGTATACTACCGATATGGGTATCAAATAAAAGAATTTGAAGAGTAGAATGCGAAAAACTTAGTGGCGGGTATACGAGAGTCGGCCCACGGCGAATATAACTTTTTTACTTGTTTATTTTATACTCGTACGAAGACTCGTTATTTAATTTGGAATAATTTTAAAAGTATGTGTATCCATCTATATCTATATATTTATCTATATCTATCTGTACGTTCACCTTATCGTCGTAAAGTGTTTAGGAGGCAATACGACTTTAGTTTAAGGAATAATTCTACAAAAATTTAGTGAGGTCTTTGTAAGCGGAAAAGTTTACATGAAAAGAAGGCGACAAACTACCTTAGCAAGGAAATGAATTTCGTAACTCAGCTGGCAGCATAAAGAAGTTACATTCTTCTTCGTTTAACAACAAAATTTAAGCTTGTCGCAAATATATGCGTACGGTAATTGAGACAAAAAAAAAAGAAAAGAAAAAGTACGAAAACCCCGGCATAAAAGCTACATGCAGCCGCTATAAGCTGCAGATGTTTCTTTTATTTAAATATTTTACTTACTGTAAGACGGTGTCGTTGTTTGGATATCTCGTGTTGGCTAAGCTGATCATCATTGAGTTGTGGACGAGAATGACTGTTTGCATCAAACGGTACCGTGTCGTCAATAATTTTGCCATCGTCATTGTTATAAATAGAGATACCTTCAGTTTTGTAAGTAGCTTCTGTCGACAAATTTATCGAAGTAGATTGTGAAGCAGATAGTCTAGATGTTGTGGTTGTAGCTATTGACGACGGCAATAATATTGATGACGTACCAATTTCACTTCCGTGATTGATGAAGATATTATCGCCAATAGCAACATTAGTTGATGCGGTGATGTTCGCGGGCGTTGCTGATGCTAATGCAGATGACAAGGCAGGTAATGTTGTCGTTTTCCTTGATGACGAAGACGATGACGATGACGATGACGATGATATGTCTGTTGATGATGATAATATTGTTGCTTTTAATGTTCTGCAAGTGTTTGAAGGATTAAGAGCAGTTTGGAAATTTGTTTTACTTTCGTTGTCGTCATTACGAGAGATGTGCTTATTTTGTTGCTTTGTGAGATTAGAGTGTTGCTTATGGTGTTGTTTATGTTTTCTAGCTATAAAGCGATGTTGATCATCTTCAATGTGCCGTCCAATCAGATGAAATTGTCCAGTTCGGCCGTTGTTGTTAACATGAATTCTATTATTACTGTTTTTATGAATGTTAGCTTTTAGCTTATGTCTAGACACAGACTGGTTTGACGACGATTTTCTTGCATAATCGTTACCATCGTTACCATGTTTGCTTTTGTCGTTTCGCCTTTTGTTGTTTTTCTCCTTATAGCTGTTGCTGCTGTTGTTGGCATTTGCTTGTTGATTCAAATATTCGCCTTGATAATCATCATCTGCATAATCGGGATCAATGCCCTCATATTTCGTTTTGTTGCTGTTACGTCGTCTATTTAGCGGTTGCTGAATTAATCTAACGTTGCTTAGAATTTGT
The DNA here is from genome assembly GCA_001077435.1 of Glossina morsitans morsitans. Taxonomy (NCBI): domain Eukaryota; kingdom Metazoa; phylum Arthropoda; class Insecta; order Diptera; family Glossinidae; genus Glossina; species Glossina morsitans. Next base: position 42,098 of record CCAG010003782.1, on the reverse strand, counting down.
AAGCGCCGCGTGGTAGGCTTTTCCGCCTCCAGCTGGACATTGGCAATTACTAATCGGCTCTTTTTTGCATTTAACGGAAATTCCAAGTTCTTCGACCTTGCATTTATCGGCTGCTTGCTAATTGTTGTGGTCAATAGGTGGGTGTGAGCATGTATTTTTCGCGATTCGCTAGTCGCTTGATTTATGTGCTGCGATTTTCTTTGGTTTTCGTTACTAACGACGACTGTCGTACCAACATCTGAATCATCTACACTTAAATTACTATTTGTATTTTCGCTACTTAAACTACGTGTATCGCGTTGCGTTTTTCCCAACTGCATTTGCATCATCTTCCATGGAGCAGCAGCACCGCCTCCATTCCGGCTAGCATCCTTGGACTCATCGACGTTCGCGTACTTTTTATAATGTTTTCCTTGCTGTCTTACCTGTGACTGTGACTGTTCACGATGATGCTGACGTTGGGCATTTTTCGTACGCTCCCGTTGCTTTCGTTTTCGTTTACCGGCCCCGCACTCTGGTGCACATATACACTTTGGTCGACCCTTTCGTTTCACGCATTTTTTATTCGGCCCACATTTAAAATTTCTACAACTCTCTGCATACGAAGAAAAAGAATATAAAAATTGAATATTAAAAAGTTTTGGCGAACACATCTGTTTGTCAATCAAGAGGCTTAATAAATACCTAAGCACGGCGCGCATTCCATCCCGCCTCCAATCGCTGTGGCAAAAAAATATTCCACACTGTTAATCTCACCGTCAGTATACGAGAATTCTTGATTGGCGCTGCAGCATTCACTTTTGTTGATATTTAACGAAAAGATCTCATTGCATTTGCCATTGTCAAGCACTGTCTGCCAACAAGCTCCGGCTAAAAGTACATACATGCATTACACACACTGCGACACTCCATCCATGAATAATTTTACATTTTGTTTTTATGCATAAATACTGTGAAATTGTGTCTTAATAACATGCGAGCAATAAGAATAAGTGTAAAGTTGAATACGATAACAGATATTAATTTTCATCCTTCGTTATGCAACAGGTGTCAAAAATAGCAGAGGTAGTAAAAAAATGTATACATACATACATACATACATACATATATATATATATGTATAGATATATGATTTAACGCGTTCTTATAAAGCAATAAAAGAGTTAAACAAGCTAGAAAGAAATTGGACTTGAGAAAGTATAATATGCGGGCTTCGCAGCGTTTCTTACAGTTTGACAAAAAAAAAAAAGAAAAAAGGCTTTGAGCAAAACTTTCCGATTAATATAAATATTGTGTTTACAAAATCAGTTTTAAAAATAATTTCTTTCCTTTAAATTTTTGTAGATGTCTTGAGTACATGAATTACAGTAGAATTTGAAATTTGTCATTTTTCTTTCGAAGCTGTTGCCCCTTCAACGTGAACAGTCTTGCTCATCAAATAATTGTTATATGTTATCAATATTTTTATTCCTTATTTTTTTATCAAATCGTTGTGAGCTCAACTCTCATGATGTTACGCCGTATAAACAAGGATAAGCCCTCAGAGAACTAAGCGCAGAGAAAACACACATTTTTGAAAGCAATGGTTAGCAGCGTCCTACAGCGCATTAACAATAATAATAATAATAATAATAATAACAAGATATCGAACACACGCAAACAGTAAGGGAAGTTGCTCAGCATAATGACGAACCCGGAAAATAGACCCGACTAACAAAACCCTAAAGGTATCAAAAAAAAATGCGACGCTTAACAACATTAATCAATACCGATATTCAGCAGGAATCCCACCAGATACTAACTATAATTGGATAGTTGGTCTTACCTATTGGATTGCAGTACAACACTAGTACAACTAGAAGCTCCTTGAGCATAAATCTACCAGATGTGCCAGAAACTACAGCACCAACTAGCAGACAACAAGAAATTGTAACCTCAAAGAAGTGAAACGGCCGTGTACGCAAATAAGACTACAAGGAAAAATGGAAGAAATTAGACAGAACCTTGGCTTTAGCACGAGCTATGTTAATAAGAAAACAGGCAGAAGAGGCAAAAATAAACTCAGTACCCACAGTTTGAGTCACTAAACCACACCACAATAGAACCATTTGACGAAATCTAAGAAAATATGCAAAAAGACTGCGAAGCAAAATGAAAAGCTACAATAGATCAACACAAAAGGAACGCTTTCAAATAGACGAGAAACACATCTACAACACAATAGCAAAAGGCCCACTTAATGCAACAGACTAAGGCAGTAAAGTCAACATATTATACGGAATAGAAAAGTTTTGGAAAGCAATATGCTCTGAAGCATTAACTCACAATCCTAATCGAATGGGGATTGATATTGTTTGGGAAACAATGCAACAAATGCTGTAATGACCAGCGGCGCAATCAACCAAGAAATCATCGGAAAAGCTATACGCAAACTTCATAACTGGAAACAACTTCGATATTGCCCTCACAATTCAGACCAATGTCATACTTAAGCATAGGACACAAACTTTTCACGCGAAAGCAACGACATGATCGCACACGAACAAAAAGGTTGTAGGGACCACTTAATAACTGATAGCATTTGAATTTGTCCCACACGCCTGGTTGCTAGAAGCACTAAGAATATATAAAATCAACCCAAAAATAATAATTTGCAGTGAAAGTCTCATGGAACTCTGGGCACAATACGAGACGGCAACAACAAATTAAGGTCTCACTTAATCGAAATACTTTGTGGTATATACCAAGTCAGTTCACTAAGTCATTCATTCTTCTCTAGAGCATTAAATCTTCTCTCACTACTTCTCCAAAAAAGTCAATATGGTTACGAATTGAAAACAACGAATTCCAATAAAATGTCGCGGTGTGTCTACATGGGCAAAATCAAATCTCAACAATCCATTGACGAAGTAGTAGTAAACATTTTTACGAAGGATATAAAAATGCACTTTGGCATCGGCAAGTATAAGACCCGAAACATATCTAAAGGTTATTGTACTTCCTCAGTAAGCTTCTCTACAGCAGCAGGGGATCAAATAACACCACTGACGATGGTAATGATATCCCTGTAGAGTTTGGTTGGCGGCTTAAGATGTATTAATTTGGTTTTTATTGCATTTGTTACTAGTCACCTCCCTGAGACTGTCTAGACCGTCTTGGATTTTCGAACTTTTCCAAGTTCTTCTGGGCGACAATGATTGCTATAACGTCGAGGCACATAAATGTTTGACAATTGTTTAGTATCGTTAGCATATCATTTGCAGAGATTATATATAGAATAGATTCTAATTTTGAACCTTGTGGCACTTCATACTTAACCTTATTTCCACCTTCATTTAATCTTCTTCTTTCAATTCGAACTTTATATGTTCTGATTATTAGGTAGCTTTGTAGGGAAGTCTCATCTGATTCCTGCATTTTTCTTTGTATCTAACAATTTGTTATTCCGACTGTTGGGTACTTTTTAAATCATTGAGGGGAAGTCTCCTCTGATTCCGGCTTTTTTCAATGTATCGAACAATTTGTTGTGTGGAATAATGTCAAATGTTTTTTTAGTGAAGTCTCTGAAGAGCGCCAGTCAGGGAATTTTCTTACTGAATTTCTTGTTTACTTCATCCGCCACATAGCCCAACAGTTTGTTGATGTTTTTTCCTTTTTGATTTCTGTATTGATCTGCACCTATTAGTTTATCTTTACTTATGTACTCTGTTAGGCCTTTACATACTATTTGTTGTGTAGACCCTGATTAAATTCGGCACTTTGCAACTTGAATAGACTTGGCACTATTTCACATATTTATGATACGGAATCCGCTTGTATTTGACATTAAGATGACCTTATTGCTGCTGTTGTCCGTATTAACTCTCAAAGAGATGTTTGCCTCCCTTACTTGCGGCGAAACTTAAAGCTGCATGCACAAGCATGTCGACAATAGAATGGAAGATACGATCAATAAATACTGAACTCTCAATTTGTTTGTTGAGTTTCGGGCCAGAGTTTCAGAAAGCTTTGCAAAAGGCAACCGAATTTATTTATTTATTGGGTAACATGCGCACTAATTCTCTTAAAAACACTCGTAACGTGCCTAAACAGTCATCACGTTGCAAAAGAAATTCATTGTAAATTTCCGCCAAATGTTTAGCGGAGTCATCAGGTGCTGTTCAAAACATCGTGGCTAGCAACTCAATGGTCGTGGGTTCGAATCTAAAATGCGGTAAAGTTTTCAAAAAAGCCAATAGCTTTAGATGCTAGTGCTTTAAGGCTATAGTCTTAGCATTTATTCTCGGGCTAAATTAGTAATAGTAATACCTACTATTTCTTGTGAAATCTCTTTAGATAGTGGCAGTATTGATATACTTCCATAATTGTTTTAACCCGCAGTATTTCCGTTTTCGTATGCTGACCTAATAGGAGAGGTTTTCAAGAGTTTAGATCTAGTTTCAGTTTCGAAGTTTTCCATAATTGTTTCATCAATTGTGCTCCTCTTCTTCTCGATAATCTCGTTCATGGTGCTCCACGTTGTTGTGCTAATGTTGTGTCAGTTCTCCTACACTATGTTTCCATAGTACCTGTTTTGTGCTGCATCCAGTTATTTCTTGACGTTGTCCCTAAATTTTTTAGATTGGGTTTTCCTTTGCTTATTACACAATATCGGACAATATTTGTTCTTTATAAAGACTGACTATTTCTTGGCTCATCCGCGCATTCGTCTTGCCTTTACCTTCTTGTTTTTTCTTACACTTTGCTTCACACACTGTGTTTACTTCAGTGACTTCGCATGCACTATGCCAGCTAGTGATGTTTATTAATCGACTTATTTTCTTATTGTTTAGTTTGGTGATGCTGTGGCTCTCCTCAGTCACTAGATATTGTGTCCATTTCATTTTAGTGCTAAGGACTTTCGTATAGTAATCTGGTATATTTATTTTTATGACCATAGCGCATATTCACTTAAAACACTGCCTTGTGTAGGCATTTAAGGGAATGCAATATCATATCACAAAACTATTAACAGAATCTTAACCCACACAAAGAAAGAGAATAGAAGAGGAAGCGATCAAATTGCTGCTAATTAACAGAGTTACTACTGTTAGTGAGAACAGAAACACAAAATGTCCGCAATAATATTCTAGTTTAAATTTTGGGCAAAATGTTGAACCATCTTGTTATTTATTTGTCTCTGTTAATATCTTCCTGGGTTAGGCATATATGCAAGCATAGACACCTTCTCACTGTAGGCATAGCTTCGTTATTCTTGTTACTAGGCAGAGAACCATAATCTCTTGTTACTAAGCAGAAGGGTATTATTGTCTTTTGTCAGGCACACATACGTACAAACATATCTTGGCATAAACACAGCTGTGTTTACTCTTTTTACTCGGCAGAAAGCCACAACTTCTTGTTACCAAGCAGAGAGCTCTTAAATTCTAATATTAGCCGCGCGTACATACACATATATGTAAATCACTAAACCGGTTTCTTTTGTCAACAATCTATATCTTAAGAATAAATAACACATATAACGTAACTGTACAGCTGACCGTAAAAGCCTCAAGCACATCGCCGTCATTCATCAATTATATTAGCGTAGCCAAGGTGACAAGTTCTCTTGTAATAAGTCGAATGTTTTGCTGATCATACAGATAGGAGATAGGTGGCCAACTTAGTAGGATTAGGTGGTTAGAGCTGGCTTAGCTTACGCCCGTTAGCCTCGACTTCGTGACTGCATACATAAGAGACATCTGGAAACTGAGCTTATACCTCGGCTAAGAAGCACAATTACAACATGGCAAACACCCATACATGTTGAATCAACACCGTATTGACAATGAAACTTCGTTACAGTGATTAATTAACGGTTATTTACTTCTGGAACCAATAGGATTCCTAATTGCTCTACATGATCGACTAATATGCACAAGAAACTATCGCAAAACTATAGTAAAAGATCCTATGGTGCAAAATGAATGGCGTACAACAAAAATTATTAAACATATCAAATTCGGGTGCACCCACTTTGCAAACAGTGTGCATATATAAGCACAAAATTCTTAGACTTATCTTCTAGCAAAAATATTTCAGTTAGGTCTTCTAGAAAGTACCTATGACAGAAAGGTTTGCGAAAACGGATAATAATCATACGCCACTAAATTTAAGGAGCAACAGTCGTTAGACACGAAGCAACCCACCAACAGGTGTCATAAAAATTGTGGAGATAGTATAGCCCTGCAGAGTACATATCGATGGTTAATCAGAGAGGAGCTGTGATATGGTAGAGAAGGATTTATTGTTGCTTCACAGGATAAAATAATAACCACACGACGTTACGGAAGGCATGTGATGAGACAAGAAATAGAAACAGACTTATGCCGAAAATGCAAAAGTGGCATCAAAACAATTCATCATACTATTGCCGGATGCAGGGAACCAGCTCTGTAAAGTAATGCATCAAAAATTGGAGGAAAAATGTAATACACAAATACCTCAAGTCCCATATTATATGTACTACGCAACGTAGGCGCAGGTAATAGAAAACTAGACAGCTACGATAACTAAACAATTAGCGCCAATAAACCAGACATAGAAGAAGTTACTGTCCTTCCTATCTTGATGTGGTGTGCGTAAGTAACGCCAAAAATTGAAATAAAAGGCCTGAAGTACATTGAGATACATAAAGTACTGGAGAAGGCGCAGAAAGTGGTGTTGCTCTCTATAGTAAATTTGCAGATCCTACAACACCAATAAATACAGTTGCTACAACTATAGAGTAAATAAATCACAAAAGCATTAGGAGTAATAATCATAAAACCCCCTGATGAAGTACACTCGAGGTTGGGTGAGGAACGCAAAAATCCATAATGATAATAATAGTAACAACAAGAAAATTATATTCGAACGTTATCAAAACATCATCTCACCCCATTGCCGTGATCTTAAAAAAGGAAAACAGTACGCGCTCTATTACATCGGATGGATTTTTTTCTATTTTTATACCCATCACCGAAGAATGAAGAGTGTATTCGTTTTGTCAAAACATTTGCAACGCCCAGAAGGAAGCATCCGAGACCCCCCAAAGTATATATACTCCTGATCAGCATCAAATCCTAAATCGATTTAAGTATGTCCGCCTGTCCGTCTGCATAATGTCTGTTGCAAACATTCTCCTGTCTGCAAAAATTAAGCTATCAAGTACCAAATTTGTCAGAAACATGGGAAGTTCTTGCGTGCAGATTGATAATGAAAATGGGCCAAATCCAGCGAAAGATACGCCCACACTAACACGTAAACTGAGAACGTATTTGTTTTTTAAAAGGAATAAAAAAATTGGTTTTTTTCTCACCACTCATCAAATCATAGCAAATAAATGTACAAAAATTTGAACCCATAGCCTATGGGCGATAGCACCTGTACAAAAATTGATCGCGTCTACCCAATATTACAGTTTATCAAAATTTCAATTTTTTTCAATAGTTTTATAAAGCGCAAAAACCCCGTAAAGTATATAAATTCTCGGCCAATTTCAAATTTGGAATGCACCTAAAGAGGCGAATGCCCTCTTCGCCTGTTCATCTGTCTGTCGACGCAACTTTGCAGCATTTGTGGTAAACATTCTTCCTCCTGCGAAAATGAAGATATCGCCTACAAATTTGCAAACGATTTTGGAAGGGACTTAAACTTTCTCAAAGTCCTGTCTGCAAAGTCCACACGTCTATGTGACAGAAACTTTTATTTCGAAAATAGAAAGAGTAAGCCGCGCTTACTCCATAGTATAGAGCATGAAAGTTTGGCTTCCTTTTTTTTCTTTTTTTTTTTTTCAGTATAAAAGACTCGGTCATGACCGAATCTAATTTTCTTATTTGCTTACTTTCAGTCAGAAGCATTTTTTAGCTAGTGTTTTATGTCCATTATCATGCTCGTTGCAATTTCAACAACAAGTTCGAATTGTACGGATTAGCAGATCTAACTTCTTCGACTCGCGAGTTTATTCGCAACAGAATAAATAAAACAACAAAAATAGAATTTATAGGGTAAATATAGAGCAGAAAAAGGTGTTGAATAAAATCGGATAAAAAATGACGGATACCAAAAAGTGTGGTTAATGGATAAAGCATTGATTAAGCGGTCATATTACTCTGGCTTTCCCTAACCCTTTAGGCGATCAAAAAGATGACTTCAAAAGCGTTTTTCTCGAAAAACAATTCTTAAAAACGTCACGTAGCGTAACTTCAAAAATTGTCGAACTTTTCTCATTCGAATCTTTTGATACCGATTGATCATTTTCAATATTATTCTATTGAATAAACTCCCGTTTAAATGTCGCCGACACATGCACACAAAAATTAATATTTTTCACTAGCTATTGATTGACATGTAAATGCAATGATTTTTTTTTTTTTTCTTTCGGTTTAGATTGAAATTTACAACAATTTCCCTGCTTGCCGCATAGTCCTTTTAATTGAAGATGTCCCAGGGAAATGGTTGCGGTGTCATCACTTTTTCGTATTTTCCAAAAATAATTTCTTCTTTTTCCTTTTTTGTTTACCTAAACACATCTTTGATTGCGTCAAAGGAAAGAAAAATAAATAAAAAAAACAAAAATATGCCTTTTTTTAGACTGTTACGAGTGATGGCAACCGTTTAGCGTCGTTGCTTATTGAATACCAATGTGGAGAATGTGTAAAGGCTAAACGATATGAGTATGAGGAAAATTGGTGACTTACATAAGAAACTAAATGGGTGAACTGGAAAATGTTCGTTCAAGTAAAAGTAAAAAATTTAATCCAAAACACCGGCTTACATAATAATTGCAGCAGTTTGCACAACACATTTATTTGCACTTGCAAAGCGCTGCACAGCTGCATAACGAATATGCTTAAGAATTTACATATACGATGCTTGTTTGCATATATATATATATATATGTGCATATATATATGTGCATATATATATATATATATATATATATATATATATATATATATATATATATATATATATACGTTTAGATAGAAATTTATAAAATATTGAATGACTCTGACAAAGTGTATAGTGGACGCGTTGTAAATTAATTTTACGCTTCCCTTTGTAACAGTGGGAAAGGAAGCCTTCCAAAGCATGCAACCACATATCGAATCAGCTTGATATACGGAAGCTATAAACATTTGTCCGTCCGTTTGATAATCTATTTGTCTGCTTTTGTGAGTAAGTGGCAGTTAGTTAGCAACGATCGTAAGCGGGTTTGTTTTTATGAATCTCAACTTATTCGATTCAAGTAAGTCCAGTAAGCAATATGCTAAGTAACTGAATTATGTATTGTTGTGAATACTAACTTATTATGATTATTATTATTATTGTCGTTGACGTTGTTGTTGGGTGAAAAGATATACATTACTGTTGTTGGGGATAACTTACATCTTGCGGGCTTGACTTTGTGTTCTCAACTTTGTTTAAATACCTTACGAAAATTGTGATGCAAGTAGATTTTTTTTTTTTTTTTTTTTTTTGATTACTATATTATGGCATTAATAATTACCATTTTGTTATGTGTCAAGTTAATTGAAATTAAGCTTAACTGCTTCACTCTAAACACCTTAAAACTATGTATTTCGTCTGCTTGAGTATGCAAATGATTTGATGGCGTAAACGTTGTACATTCTATACATTCATTCAGTGCTGGTATTCTCACCTGCTGTACCGTGTATTCCTATTGATAAAGCGATAAATAACATCAAGAGGGTAGACCAGGTGTTATTTTTGTAAATGTTACTATTAATACAGTGGCCTGTGCGAACAGTGTCCGCTAGATTAACATATAGATCGTGTGTTTGACAGCTGTGCGTTGTCGTTATAGAAGAAGATGATGAAGAAGAAGAAGAAGACGAAGACAAAGACGAAGAAGTGCCGTATAATATATCAGAGGCAATTGATGTTGTTTTATATTTAAAATAATGATATATCATCGGCATCCAATAGTGATTAGTGATCGTATAAGAGAGGAATGATGTGATCGATATTATTATTGTTGTTGCAATTTCTTTATATTTTTGTGATAACGATATACTATTATGATACTCTTGTCTTTGGCACTTCGATGTTGTTGATGTGAATGCTGACACTTTGTCATAATTATTTTGATTAATTATTTCATCATCATCATCAATATTATCGACTACGGCATCAGAGTCCTGAATACTTTGCATACGTTTATGATAACTTGTTTTTTGACGGCAATTTCTTATGTTAATGAATTTTTTAATTTGCATTAAAAGCTGCGTCGTCCATCTATTCGATGTTAATTGATTCATAATCAGTATAAATATTTTTAAAAATTTGCTAATTTTTGATTTAATGTCATAGACTCGTTTGCTTTGCTCCGCAATATTATTACTGCTATAAATGTTTTTCATCTCCCGTGACGTATTAATGTTGAACACGCGACATCTTCGCTTGTATTTGTAATTTGATTTAAGTAATGTAAAAATATTCGTATTGCATCGAATACTTTTAAAAGAAAAATCGTAATAATTTATCATTTCACTGTTTGCTCTCTTCCTCTCTCTCTCTCTCTCTCTTTCTCTCTTTCTCTCTCTGTGATGTATATGATCTAATCAAAGTGACTGCATATTTTATTACATCCTTAGCATCGTATTCTCATCTTATTTACTTTGGTTTTACATCATGTTAGCCCGAAGAATGCCTGAAACAGAACAATGAAAATATTCAAAAGAAGAAAACACAAATTCTTTGATTTCTTATGCAATAAACGATTAATTCCGATATTGAAGTAGACGATTTAAAATCAGTCCACTGTGACAATGTTCATCGAAGATCGTCACATGATAACAAAATCCAAAGAAGAACGAACTTACACGTTGTTGTAGAAAAGAGTTTGAAATGGAAAATAAAAGCAGTATAAGCAGTCTACCAAATGGTCCCAAGGAGTTTGAGACATTGTGGAAATGTTGAAATTATGCATTGAACCTGATCAAACAGGCACTGAAAGTCTTTTTCTTATAACACATTCCACTCTACAATATATCAGAAAAAATAAGTGCAGGAAGTTAGGCAATAATTAGTTAGGTCCAAAATTTATGCTTCCTAGACAATAACATTTGATGATCGGTAAGGAGAAAGGTTGATAGCTTTAGATAACTTGAAGGCAGCAGTTTAGAGTCCCATTCATCTGTCAGTCATTGTCACCATTCCCTTGCTTGGACTCAGTTTAGAAGAAATAGGCGGGGAGATACTTTAGCTGCTTGAATCTTCGAACACTGAATACAGTTTATATGTGAAGAGTGGCCGGCCATTCTCCAATTGAACTGAGAGATGTGATAACTTGTATAGAAAGCCTCCTTGATCAGGTGCACTGCCTATTGGTCAAGTAACCAAAAGCTTACAAAGTTTTTCGTTCATTCATTTTAAACGAATTTGTTGAAATTGTACCTATCACTGCAGGATTTTGTTTTTTTTTTTTTCTATAAAGTATGCAACATCCAAAGGAAAGCTTCAAAGACCCTATAAAGCATGTGTATACTTGATCAGCGTGAAATTCCGAATTGATTTAAGCATGTCCGCTTGTCTGTCTGTCTGTTTGTGCAATATCTGTTGTAAACATTCTCCTACTAATGAAGCTACTGACTTCAATTTTGGCAGAAACATTGGAAGTTCTTGCACGCAGGTTGGTATTGAAAATAGGTCAAATTGATCAGAGCAAAAGCGCGCAATGGAGCGTAAACTGAACACAGCTCAGTTTGTTTTAACAAAAATTTTTGGATTTTTGCTCGTTACTCGGCAATTATTAAAGTTAGACCCCTGGAATTTTCCATATTCACTTTACGAAACAGTCTACGCCTTAGGTCCGAAAATGGAACCAATCGGCCATGCCCACAATGTACAGTATGGTAGATACTGTGATTAATTTTTTCTTAATAATATCAGCGTTATGGGCATCGAATAAATGACCTTGAAGAGTAGAATGCGAGAAGCATAGTGGTGGGTATGCGAGATTCGGCCCCCGCCAAATATAACTTTCTTACTTGTTTATGCTACAAACAAACAGGTGCTAAATCGGCCAAATTCGCCTAATTTTTGTATCGCCAAGACGTATATTGAGTCGAGTCAATTGTGTTGCAATTCCCGTTAGTCACTATATTATTCACTCGATCATTGTCATATTTAAAACATGTATGTACAATTGTAAATCAATTAACCCTTTTAAGAGGAATGCTTCATAAATGCAATGCCCTTGTTTTGAAATATTTTTTAAGAAACTAATCCTTTAATATCATCAAGCACGTTTTTCCATGATATGATGGTTGAAAATATGTTTGTATTATATGTTTGTTTACTTACTTAATTTCACAACGTGCTGACAACATTCAAAAGGCAATTGCTGTTGGAAAATATACAAAAAAAAAATAAATAAAAAAAAAATAAATAAAAGAAAAGAAAAAACACCACATGAGTGATGCACCGCAAACATATCGGTGTGCGGTGTATATAGTGAACGTCAGGTTTTATTATAGATAAATAAACCCATCTGCGCTTACAAATATATTTATCGATGTTTAAAACATCACACGCGTTCGCTTAGAATAACTACAACGTTAGATACAACCTGTGGATAAAAATAGAAAACTTGTTGCCGGGAAGCTAATATTCCTTTCCTGTATTTTAAGAGCATGTGGCAAACAACAAAGCCGAATAAATAAACATAGAAAACAAATCCTAATTAAAATAAAAAAAGGAGTAAAAGAGAAATATGAGACATTATAGAGACTTGTTTTGCTTTTTCCTTGATATATCTTTTTATTGCTCTTGCTGTTGCTGTTGTTATTTTCATTTTGTCCTTTGTATGTCAGTGAATGCACTTGTGACGCAGTTCGAATACTGTCTTGCTTAAATATTCTACGACAACATGTTGCTTTGATAATAGGCAGACAGCATACCAGACATGCATGCAACAATTGTTAGAAGTGCTGTTTCAAATTCAAGTGAGAAACGTGTGCTCATGCCTACCAATTCGATGGATTTCATCGTCGCAAAAAAAAAAAAAAAAAAAAACAGCAAACGTGACTCAAGTTGTTTGAATTGTTCCACAACCATTACTCTCCAGCACACTTGTTGAGTTGCCAAGTATTGGAGTTAATTTTATTGCACAGTAGGCACAACAAAATAGTGCGCTTTGAAATGTCTATTTAATTACGCAGAAATATGCGTAAAATCTTTGCTTTTTATCTGTAATTAATCTTTAAAACGATTTTTATACTTTTAAATAATACGTGAAAAGCAAAAAAAAAACTATTATAATAAATTCTTCTTCTTAGTTTTTAAGAAATGATTTAATGCAGAGCACTGTGCAGTAAAAAAGCGTTACGTCATCGTGGAACAAAACTTGTGGAATTGCAACGTCCTTGAGATATATGTTTTTTTTTTTTTGTTTTTGTTTTTCAACAGCCGCACATTTGTTCTATCATTATATACTTTTTATTTTATTTTATTTACTTTTTTCCCCTCGGGGAAATTCAATTTAAACTCTTGCTGCTCATATATGAATTCCCAACGAAAGTCATTTCATAGTCAACGAACACTTTTTTACTTACAAACGAATCAATGATAATCACGACAAATATAGTAAACTATAAAAAAGCAATTATTATTTTTTTACTCAACGGTTGAAATCATTTCATTAATGTATTGTGTATGGCTTGTTGTTCCAGCTCTCGACTTCGCTTTCTACTTGCCTACAGAGCGATATAGCGCTTTCAAATATCGACAGTGAACTGAGATGCTCGGTATTGCATCAAATCATGTTGAATGATGACTTTCAGGGATTGTTTTAAAGGGTGAAACGTATAAGATGCCGTTAAAATTGCATTGATTGTAAAGATAGGTATTCGCTATACACTAGAGGAACATGTAAAGCCTGGAAAACATTCATACTTTGCAAAGTTTTCAACGAATATGACTTGGTGCTGCGAACAACCTAACGCTTTATCTAAAAGTTGTCATAGTGGTGTGTAGACTTTTCAAAAAGTTTTTATGAGCTTTCTCAGACCTAGCATATATATATATATATATACTTTTTCTTTCTTTTTTATAATTTTTTGCATAACTTATCTTTTCATAAAACTTCACTTCCGGATTAGACTTGTTCAGCGATTTTTCATGTGCAAATTTGGAAGTGGCATAAGCTCGAGAAAATGTTGAGAGTTCGCATAGGCAAAAGTGAAAGCCTCGAAGAATTGTTCCACAATAAGAAATACAGTGCTTATATAGACAGCAAATATCATCCGCGCCAATCTTATTTTTGACTTTGCATAAAAAAAAAATAATTCCATTGCACTTATTTAGCCGAAAAAAACAGGGAACACGTGCGAAAATCGTCATCTTTTACGAAAACAGTTAAAATTGAAATTGAAGTGCCTTGTGTAGTAGCAAGTATTATAAGAAATGTTGAAGCAGTTTATGAGTAGCGGGAAAAAAATATCGTATACATAACCCACATCAGTTGTGATACAGGGTGTGTTAACTTAGTGCGAACGTTTTTAACACGCAGAAGGACTTAAGATATACCCACCTTTTATTGGACAGACCGATTTAAAATCATAATCTGAATTGATCCTGTTTGTCCGTCTGTCCATCTGATGTGTGTCCATGCAGAGATGGCAATTTTTGAGATATTTTAATGAAATTTGCTACAGTCACGTGTTTTGACCCAAGGACGAATGATATTGAAAATGGTTCGGATCAGTTTAGTTTTTCGATCACTTTCCATACAGCGCCCTATTTTGAAAAGTCGTTACATAGAAACAAAATTGCAATTTTCAAAATTTCTCAGCACGAGTGGCTAAGTAGTACTATTTCTGCACTCTAAATTGGTGTGAAAACTTTGAGTGGGCTGTGGCAATTTTTGAACCCCCTTCAATATAACGCAAACTGAAGTTCATACGGCAAAAAAGTATAATTTTTAATGCTTCATGATGATTTAACATAACAAAATGAGCTGTACCAAATTTGGACTATCTCGGCCTATTTTTTGAATCTTAGACTAATGAGTAGTCTCACGAATATAATGTCCCTACTTACTTTTGGAAACGGATATGTTCTCACTTTAGGTTATATTGTGGGCGTAGCCGTTGATCGATTTTCTTTATTTTTGCAACAAGGAAAATATTCACGACTGCGAACGATTGTCGTGTTGTCATGGTTCTTAACATATTACCGTCTCCTTTATCCCCCTTTCCTTGCTATTGTTATAACGACTCCAGCTTATAAATATCTGTCATTACCAAAGCAATGCAAAAATTCGTCCTTTTTTTGTTCTTGATTCAGCACATGTGAGAAATCGCCTTCCAAGTTATTTGAGCTTTAATACGTATCAGGTGCAATTTTTTTGTTTGTGAAATGTTCCTGTAATCGCTTGGAAATCAAAATAACTTTGTGAATCAATTTATGCATGTATGTCTGTCCGTCTGTCTGTCAGTATGAGATGCTCTTAACTACATTCTCTCTTAAAGATGCTTTAAAATTGTAAGCTTTTAAGCTTAATATATGAATGTTTTAATGAATCACACTACAGTTGTTGTGGGCATAGTAGCTGCCGGTTCTTGCATGAAGAATTTTCCCATAAAGAAGCAAAACTAATTATTCGGTTACGGTGATCGAATGCATTTCATGCCGATAAAATTGTATTTCCCCAATTATTGCAAGACCACTGAATTTTCATTTAGAACATTTCGCTTTGGTAGTTTGTGAAATAAACAAATTATTTATTTTATTTATTTATTATTTATTCAGGCACAGGCAGGTAAACGATTAAAGTAATTTAATTAGACAATATAATAAAATAAAGAAATAAACATATAAAAATTCAAAAAGCAATATATAAGTAAATGACAAATGTCTGCGTCTTTAACAAACACACTATACTTTTTTTTCTGATTAAATTTATTTGACTCCCTTTCACATGCTTATACAGGTTTTGAAATAAATACATTTTATTAGGTGCTTGCATATATTCTGATCAATTTTGCAATTGAAAAAAGCATTTATTGAGGAAACTTAGTACAACATATGTTAACGAAAATATTTTTTACAAGTTTTCCCCGTCTATCTGGCAAACAGGAGGATACCGTGTCGGAAGAACAAAAGAAATTGGTTTGGCGGCGACCCATTTTCGCATTTCTTCAGCTTGTGGAAACGATGTGCCAGCCAAGCCATGCTTCATCCATCTGATCTGGTAATTAGAAGGCGCTATATCTGGTGAGTACGCAGAGTGAGGCACAACTTTTTATTGGATCTGCAACAGTTTATTGTTGACAACTTTTGCAGCATGCGGACGAGCGTTGCCATGCAAGAGGATGATTATGGGTCTGTTAACTGCAATTATTGGTCTTATTTCGTAACAATCCATCGATCAATTTGCTCAATTGACGTCGCAAGATATCTGCAGTAGCAGCCTCATTCAATTTTAGGAGGAACACTATACCAAGCTAACCCCATCATATACTAAGGAAAACTTAATGGCCATGAATAGTCCTCTTTAGTGTCGATGTGGACGGTTCCTCTGGAGTAGCCCATGACTTCTTGCGTTTGGAATTGTTGTGTTAAACACAATACGCCAAAGAAAACTCTTCTTTTTTTGCCAGGCAACGAAACAATTCAAGCAAATCGTGTGGTAGCCATTTTCCCTCCCTTTAGATCCTTCCCATTGCACATAAAAATCTAGAAACAGCTGAACTGCTAATCCGTTTCGAAAGTTGTTTGAGAGTTCGAGCAGAATTTTCGTCCAATAAGTCTTGCAACTCATTGGTCCTCCAGACAGACCTTTGTCATTGACATAAAAGTCACCACCTTTAATCAGTTGCAATCAAACCGATAATTGGAATACGATATGGCAGCAAGCTTCTAAAAGTGTTTGATGGGATTCGGCAGCAGATTTCTTCAAATCAAGCAACAAAAGCAATGAATGTCGAAAATGCAATTTTGGGCTTCTGTATACATCAAATAACTCAATAATACTAAATGGAAATTTAACCGTTACGTACATTGATAGATACTTCGCAATAACTTTATCATTTTCAGCAATAATTGTCGCCGATCGAAATACATGCAAGCACCTATTATTTCTACAATAAACTAAATGCGAGGGAGTATCTTCGGCAGAGAGAGAGTTTGTTAGTTGATTAAAAGTTTAAAATTGTTATAGGTTATGTAAGCCTGAAACAGTGACAGTATCATGGGTGTTAAGTGACTGCCAGTATGTGTTAATAAACGAAAAAAAAAAAAAATTCGATCAAACTTAACTAACAATCTGGGTACTATGTCAAGGAAAGCAGATTCGTACAAGCAGATTAACATTTGTAGTCAAAGTTGTTTCTATTTTTCCTTATATTTGCTTCCCACTTTTTATTACGTTTATTGCATTCACTGATAATCAGCATTGAGTGAATTCTATCAAAAAAAAAGCAAAAAACAAAAAAAAAAATGAAAGAACCATTTAAAATATCATGAAGATAAGCAAGACCAATGTAGGGGAGCTTCGGTGTAACGTTAGGTTACCTATCTTAATCATTTCCACTTGTGATATTGTGAAGAAAATTGAAGCATTATTCAAAGCGTATGATGAGTGAAGACTGAAGATGAGTAAAGGAGCTTAGCTTTCCTTTAGTTTTTCTAAACATGTGTGTGAGGTGTGATAGAAGGAGAGAGGTATTGAAAATTTTACCTTAGATTTGTAGAACGCAAAAGTAAGAATCATAAAGTATTATTATTCTCATCAATGCTGAGTTCACTTATGCAAGTACGTCTATCATTTTGTCTATGGATTGCTGTTCCAAAACCCGTAATCGTAAAAACTGATTTAAAGACTGTAAACTTACTCATGTAACCTTTGCCATTGGCTACGAATGCAGTTTGAAAGTCACAATAGCGCCTGCGAAACCTGTAATTTACTTCTAAGGCATGTAGATATTGTGGCTGCGAGTAGTGGTAGTGATGAATTTTGGAATAGTAACAAATGGGAAGAAAAATTGAGCCGATAAATTCTCGAATACTTGTAGGGTTATATTAAACACTACTTTCATTGATCGCCCAAAGTATCAATTGTTTCGATTGGTCGGCCGAAATGCACGCAACTAAAAACATATTTAATTATTATTATCGGGTATCAAAAATTCATCATTAGACGAATAAAAAAGTTTCTTACTTGTTGTGTATTGTGTGTGTGTGTGTGTGTGTGTGCGCGTGTGTGTTCAACTTTTAAATCGAATTAATTTAATCACTCACTTTAAACATATGCTTTTAATCGCATTAGAGTCGTTAGTTACAACTGCTTCTCCGTAAAAGTGTCCATTGACATATAAACATTATAGACTTTATTTGTTGATTTAAAAATTTCCGGATAATATATTTTTAGTGTTGTTAATAATGAACTTCATATAAAAAACGTTTTTAAAGAAATTTTTTATCGATGATAGACAAAATTGAAACAGACTACCCACGGCAAAGGTTAATTAATTGTGATTGTAAATATTTTTGATTCGAAGCTTTTCACGTCTTTCCTATTAGTTTTAATGGCATTAAAAATGTGTTCAGTAGGTCACAGTAGTAGTGACGGACATGTGATCTTTCTTTAAAATTACCTATGAACAATTTGTTGTTGCAATTGTTAATCAACAAACCGGCTGAAATCACAAAAGTGATTTACATACACACCGAAACAGTCGGATTAAGTGCGAGAGTCACTCAAAATCGATTACTGCTCGAAAGTCAAGCCTGGGAAAATATACATTTCGCAATTGTTTTTTAATAAGCGAATTAATTTGCGAATGATTGCATGTAGCTGTGTAGAAATATGCGACTTTCCCATTAAAATTGCTATTGACATTCTTTTCTATGAAATAATCCACTTACGGGGGCGTCAGCAACACGTCTACCCGACTCCTATTCCGTTTTTCACTTGTTTAACCTTCAACTGTACAAAACTTTCATATAACTGTTATTTAATGTAGTTGCGAGTGAAATGATGTTTAAGATGGACTTCTGTGAATGTGCTTTAAGTAGGACCAATATGGCTGCAAGACTTTCTTAACATAAATTCTGATTTTGATGTCCATCCAGGTATTTTAGAAATTGACTGATTTTATTATTGCTATTATTTGCATTAAATCCACATTTAAGCCGTTTATATTGAAAGTGGTTTAAGTCTATTTTTCAAAAAAAAAAAAAAAAAAAAAAAACTATATTAAGGTTTACACTTCCGCGTTATCTTTTCATTTTGAAGTAAATCGTAATTATTTTATTTAAAATCGTTAAGATTTTATCTGATGAAATTTTACTGGTTAATGAATAGAATTTTACGAAATCACAGTCTTATGTCTTATGATCATTAGAAATGCTCACGAGGCTCATGGAAGAATTAGCAAAGGAGTAATTAGAATGAAAATCAACTTTAGGCATAACATAATTCTAGTCGCTATTTTACTTTTCCTTTCTAAGGCAGAAAAATGCTGACAAAGAAAGGGGAACTCGGTTAAAACTATGTTGGATGACATTTTAACGAACTGGGCCATATAAAATGATCAATGTATGAGGAAGTTCTGGGAAGTCAAAAAACTTCAATAATATTCACTTGACACCACTCTCCCGAAAAAATGAGATCTATCGCAATACTCAGATGCAACGACTTAATGGATTTATTACACTATATATTACGTGGTCAGAACAATTCTTTTAAATCGCTTTCGCATGCGCAATAAATGAAAAGAATCGCAAAATAAATCCAAGAATTCTTTAAGAGAAAATAATAATTGGTTCCTTTTTAATTTTATCAAATAAAAGTGCACACACACATCTTTTCATTTTAAGAGATGTTTTTGCCAAGGACTTGTGTTTTTTTAAGAACTCGGAAAAAGTTCATCAAGTTTGAAAGTGTTTTAAGTCCATTTATAGCGAGCAACCTTGATTGCGCTTTCCGATAACGGGCCTTCGACACTTTTCGGACAAAAACTCAAGCCTTGTCGTTGCCTCACAGCTTTATTCGATTCCGGAATATCGTTTTAACTCGATGGAAGAGATATAGTTCCCGTTATATCCCGATATGAAATGTGACATAAATGTCAGTTAAGTTGCTGTAAACTTAAGGACGAAAGTACGTATAAGCCCGCGCGATCGAAATGTATACGTCTTAATACCTTTAGCTCGAAGCAATTTTGTTTTTATGTCGATACTGAGAAAACTGAGACATTAGCAGCAAGTTAGCAGCGGTTTTTTTTTGTGCGAAATTGAATTCACGTTCTGCCGGAAACGAATGACAATATTTTGAATAAACAAACGTTCAACTGAATTGAAAAATCATGCAAAAGCTATTTAAAGCTTTTAATCAATGATGTCTTTTACAAAAAAAAAATAAATAAATAAATAAAATAAATAAATAAAATAAATAAATAAATCTGTGCAATTCGATTGCGAACAAACAAATTCAGAAATCCAATCCAATTTGTTTAAACTAGTTTAACTTAATTAAAGTAAGTGACCTGTAAATAGAATTTAAAAACAAACCGCATCGATTTTAAAATGTGATGCATACAAACAAATAAACTAAGCTAAGAATATTTTATTCACCTCAGTGCGAATCATGGATACCCATCATCTAAGAAAGCAAATGATAATCACAATATTTTCAATTTCGAACCCGTAGGTAATTAAAAAATAAAATTATTATCGTGGTGTAAATAAATTATTGGACTTCAGTTCGATTCGGTTCGGTTCTCTCTAATGGTTAGAAAAAAACAAAGGGTAGTAAGCTTCAGTAATATTCTTGTAACTAACGCGAATCAAAGGTCGACGGGTTTGGTCAATTTTTTGATTTGTAACTCGCTATCGAACTACAACAGATAGATGGACGGAAATTTGTTGAAGAGATGGGATACGATTAAATCATTTAAGAATCTTATGTAAGTCAAGCATTTGTAGCATGTAATTGTAAGACAACAAAATTAGCAGAGCTCATGTGCTCATATGTAGGTAGGTAAGTATATATGAAAGTTGCGTTAAAGTGATTTATGCGAAAGCTTTATATTACATTTTCGATAAAACATGCAATGCATTTATTCCCGTGTAAGCGCATGCAATTGCAATTGCCGGATTGTGTGTGTATGTGTGTGTTTGTGTGTTTGCATAGATGCTATGGCAAAAATTTTGTTTGATTTGACAATTTTTGTTTTTCATTTGCGGTCATTCATCACATTTATCATTCTAGTGTACTGTTTATTTATTAACAAACGCATATTTGCATCAGAATTCCTGGAATGTTTGCTTACACACAATATCTAACGGAACACGATACGACGACGACGACGACGACGACGACGTAGAGATCTTTATTCAAGATTGTTTTGTGTATGCTTATATGAGCGTAAGCGTAATGTGAGCATATGTATATGTATGTCTGTATATACGTGTTTAAGAATCCGACTAAGTCCAATAATCGCGAAAGAAGTTAAAAAACAAAAAGTTTTCTAAAATTTTAACATGCGTTCATAAGCATTTCCCTATGAAAATTTAGGTATCGACCTATACATTATGAAAGATCGATTATTAGCTTTTTTGATTTGTTAACTAACGAAAAAGTCTTTATCTATATATATATGTATGTATATCTTTAAGCAATGGAAACTTCATAATTATATCCAATAACTTCTGATAAGGCTCAAGGTTTGCGCGGTCGTGAGTTATGTCCGAATTAACTTGGAAGAGATTTGCCTCTCGCTCCATTATATCATTCATAACCATTTCCCAAATCGATGTAAGCATTCTTGTCCGTCTATGCATCCATCCTGCTGCCTGTCTGTTAGCAATTTCCAAAACACATCAATGAAATTTTGTGCACTGACATGTATTGATTCTGTTTTGCGAAAGGCATTATATGAGCAAATATTTTCATTTTTAATATCACTTGGAAAAAATCGGTGAAAATGTAGTATTGCGTTATATTAAATGATTGGAGGAAATTTGACTGGGATGCGAATATTTCTATGCTCTCTACCACATAAAACATAAGCTTCTATATGACAAAGAGGTCAAATTTTTAATATTTAAGGAGAATGTGCCCATAATTATGAAAGTGGACTAAGTCATATATTTCTTATTTCGACATATTTAATGAATTACATTTGAATAAATCAAAATATGTGTTTACATTATGCGACATTTTAATTTCGAATTTTATTAATCCTGATTAGGGGAAATTTATTGCGATTAGGAAAGTTTTGAGTGAATTTCATACAAAAATGTTGTTTTTAAAGTTTGAATTGACTTGGACCATTTTCAAAATTATGGGCAAAACTTAAGTATATTGTGGTAAGTTTGGAATACAGCGAGGGCGTTATAGGAAGGTCGCTTCCCTATAGAAAGCCTAAGTAAGTCTCCCTAGGTAAGCCTTTATATGACAATAAGATGTAATGTTTGGTATTTTATCCCGAAGAGAGGCGAAGCTATGAGGCTGCGATATTTGAAAATTGACTTTGCCCGATTACAACGTTTTAACTTGTTTTTTCCCTTTCTCTTTTGATCTCCTTAGATAGTTTGCAGAAATCAAATATTATCGTGTAAGCTTTTGCTTTAAAATTGTTCTCCCTCCTTGTTATTGAATTATATATAGGGGGTTGCAGAAATTTTGGCCAGCAACTTCTACACATAAAAATGACAAAGAAATGGGAAATAGCAGCGTACTCTACATAAGATAACACTTTTCCATTTTCCATTTATCAATGGTCGTCAGCGCATGACGACGCTAGTCATGGAGCGCTCAAGATTCTTCTTCTTAAAAATTCATTACTTTTATTGTTTATTTGAAGAAATCTGCTGACGAAGCCCACAAAACACGTTCAGAGGCTTATGCCGGCGATGCTGCTCCACCATATGGCAATTGTTGGTATTGGGCTCAGCGGTTTGAAAGTGGCGGCACGAATTGACTGAAAATGTCATTTTTTGGCCATTTGTTGCAAGAGCTGTTCAGGCAGCTCGAATGGGAAGTTCTTGCACATCCGACGTGCTCACTAGACACGGCGACTCCTGCTTACCACTTGTTCAGATCTGTGCAGCATGGCTTGGCTGGCACGCGGGTCCGCCAAGTTGAAGTAGTACAAAAATGGGCCGATGGGTGGATCGGTGCCAAACCAATATAAGTTCTTTCGACATCATATCGTCATGTGACCAAAAATGTTGTAAAATGTTGTAGAAACCGAGGGAAACTATTTTGATTGATAAATATATTGTATCACAATAAATGCATTTTTCAAATGAAAAAATGATCAACATTTTTGCAACCCCCCAATATGCCGTGAGTAATATATTGGACTACTTGAACAGTCGTAAGTTAGTCAGAAGTATGCCCTGCCATCGGGGAGGGCCCCAACTCGACAAATTCGTGTCATTATTTTAGGGTGCAACTGCAATATGGCTTTCGCGCTTGCCTCCTTGCATTTCTGCCACGAAAAATGTCATTACAAAGTTTTTATATTGATTAGCTTTGTTTCTTTGTGTTAGAATTTCAATAGCTGTAAATAGTAGCGGTACTTTTACATAACCACACCTACATTTTTTACATTTAAAGTAGATTTTTTACGAAAAAAAAATTTGATTTCGAAATTGTTGTCGATGAATGTACGTACACTCGCTTCCATCATTACGTTGGTTGCACAGATAGATAGAAATAACCTCAAATGCATTGCCATTAGACAAATGTGAATATAAAATTTTGCATTATTGTACGTCATTCTAAAGCTGTTGTATGCGAATGTGCAATTTTTCTATTTAAAATTTAAACGAGCGATGATCATTTTTCATAAAACAAACTGGCACAAGTAACGATCAGATGAACCATTTCATCATTTTATCTTTGCTACTAAATCATGAATTTACTTTACTTAAAAATTTGCGGACTTGATAAGCCTTTTAGAATATTCTAAGTGAGTAATTTTTGTTTCATGCGTATATATATATATATATATATATATATATACAGTTTATAGCTCATATATTTACTTAATCTAATGATATCTGTTTGGATTTATTTCATTTGGCATTTCTCTTCTTTTTGTTGATTTGGCATAAGCTTGAGCTGTCAGGGATCTGGACAGAAAATGTTCTTCTGAGATTGTGAGTTCAGTGGATTTGAGTATAATGTGTAATAAATTTCACAATTAAGTCGTCAATTATGAGAAACATTAAAAAAATGTATTTTTAAAAAAAATAATTTCATTCATTTTTAATTAATCATTAAAGAGAATTACTTTTTAAAAAAATCATTTCATTCGTTTTTAGTACGCAATTCAAATATATATATATATATATAATAATAATTTATTCATGACTTGCAGTGACTTTAGTCAGACTACTTGGGTTCTTTTCTGATCAATAAAAAACTAAGACCTTCGCATTTTTGCTTTGTCTGCTTTTCGATGGGCAAAAGTACTGCTTAAACTCAGTATTGGCTTGTAAACTGTGTGTGAATTCGAATTCGGTTCTCGTTTTGATCTCATTCGCCCTTTCGCAGATTTAAATAGGTCTTCGGCTAAGTTAGGTATAAAGTGAAAGTTAACCCTTAGAACTACAGTAGATATAAGCCGACAGATGTCTTTGTTGGTTTAACGTGGGTACACTATCTTGTCGGTTTAAGCCTATGGTGCCCGGTGAGACAAGGCTTAATTTTTTGTACCCGGCACCCTCCAGAGAGTTAGATAATCCCTATAAGCTAGGAGCCTAAACTACACTGAAGAAAACAGATATGTTTATTGCGTACGGCTCAATAAACCCATCCTGGGGAGTGCTGAAGCCTATCATTATTTCTGATTATTCGCTTTAGGAATGATAGAAACCACAACCACCACGATACCCCCAGCAGTCAGGGCTCGCACATTGGTTAACTGCAGTGTTCAAACTGGGGACTGGACATACTAGCTGCCACCGCGGATTCCACATGTATGTAAATATGCAAGCTTCCCCCCGGTGGATTTTGGCAAGCACCAATCTGCAGTACACTAATGCTATCACCTCTACCCGCAGGTACTCGTGACGTAGTGGGTGGGCTCCTGATCCCCGTGGAGCTTAAAGCTAAACTATAAAACCTTTAGCCTTACTTTACGCGACATAGTTAAGCCTGCCTTCGGATTAATTATACAATCCCGGCTAGCCAACAACGGGCTACCCTTCTTCAAAATATATTAGCATCGGGCGCTACATCTGACATGCCTGGCGGTACCATGCTCTCTACTATTACTATATCAAAGCATTTCCTTCTTAGCAATAGTCTATGAGAAAAGAGTGCTTCTGCCAGTGTACCCCTAAGCTATCTTTCAGAAAACTTGTCGCTAAGATATTTGAAGCCTTACACTCTTCTTCGCGACTCAAGATCGTTTCCACCGCCACGAGGAGGTGAGAGTTTCGGCACATCTATGCTCCCCCAAAAGCATAGATATAAGCCGAAAAGAGGAACCACAGAAAGAGCTGGTTTTCGGCTGAGATCTGACAAAGTTATCCAATTCAGTTTCCGCTTTCCGTCTTGTTTTGGCAGCTGACACGGTCAGACGTGTCGGGAAGCTTTTTTTTTGGAGTCGTGGAGCGCCAGCTGACAAGAGAAGCGTCGAGATAATAAACACACTGGAAGTGGCTAAATTAAGATGTATGAAGTGTGGTCAGCTGGTCTAAGTTAAGCAACTAAAAATTGAATGGTTTTGAACAAGAACAGTTATGATATGAATAAAAATCCAAATTTCTAAAACAGAGAACGGAAGCTTATTAATAAACAAAGCAAAGTGCAGTAAAATGAATCAGCTTTACGATGAAAGCTTTTATTCGCCTGTCCAATGCCAATTCGTGTCTCACATGTTGTTACGGTGGATATTGAAAACATAATTTTGAAAGTTGTTCTCGATAGTTAAAAAGTGAAGTTGCAAGAGACAGCTGACATCCTAAAAACATCAAAAAGGCAGTGTTGTCACTACTTGGCATTTGTATGAAATATGATTTGAATTGTAGAGGCATTCGACTGATTGTATCGTTTGCGACGGAGAGTATGTTGCTGCACAAACTTGAATTTTGAGAAAAAATGTTTTTTAAGAATATGTCACCGCCAATAGGCGAACTACAACAAATAAAATGGGTCGTAAAAAGTTTTAATCAGGGGAACTTTGAGTCGACCTCGTAATGGACTAAGAATTTAATAATAATTTTTGTAGGGCCTAGACTTTAGCAGAATTCGATCTACAGGCCTTTTTCGATACTTGAAAATGTTTCGTTATATATAAAATGTGTTGCTCGCGATGTAAAACAAAGATGTGAACGACCCAAGTGTCCGATTGCAAAACATGCTGCCTTCTTTTAATTCGAACCTTATTGAAATGTTGTTGTTGTTGTTGTTGTTGAATTGAAACTTAGTTGTGATCGTTAAAGGCCAAAGAACTTTCATCAGATCAATCAAAACTTTTAACAGCTTTATGCCTTTGCCCACTCACGAATTTGTTGTTGTTTTTTTGTTTATCAGTTAGTGCGAGATAAAAGTACCTCGTGTGCCGATCTGTTTGTTTTAACATCGCAATGTTAACAAAATGATTTGCTTTTCATTTTTTTGTACTCAAATAATTGATGCGAAAACAGTTGAAAGAGTCTGCGACAACTTATTTCATGTAGTTGTGTGCATATCCACGTGGCGATACTTGTTGACCGCTTAAGTAAATTTCCAATATTTTCTTATTTACTTTACCGTTTAGTTCTCAAAATTTTGTGGCACTTCATTTACTAATTCTTCGTCATGGTTTGTATTCGTTGTGTTTGTTGTTATTTTAAGTTGACTAATGGCCTTTGGTAATAATGCATACTATGACAATTGTTACTAATCCGTTCACGAGAGAGTCAGTGCATGTAATGTATACGTAAATTTATGATTTTAAGCATGAGCTACACAACAATCAAGTAAAAAAAAGTGGATTTTTGTTTAAATGAATTAGTAAAAGGTTGCAAAGTATTTTCTTATTTGCGGGCTGTTAGGTGACCGGTCATCAGGTTTAAATATTTTCATCAAACATTAATATTCATATGTGCTACGAGAGTGCTATAAGAGTTAGAAGAGAGGAATATCTCGAAATTCTAGTTTTTTTTTTTTTTTTTTGTTACTTACCATATGCCATGTCGTATGTGCTTTTATGTCTGCGTAAGAACTTGTATTTAACATTAAATTTTTCATATCAATTTCCGCGACATTAAGACTTTCCTCGAATACAAACCGACAAACCTAAAGACGAAAATACTCAAATCGGCAGAGGGTTCCCCATTGGCATTTTGGTGTGACATTACAACATTTTTAAAATTATAAAAATATTTTACATTAACGATATGTTTCGTATAAATAAAGAATATATTTTTTAAAAGATTTTCAACTTATAAAAACTGTTTCTTTGCATTTAAAAGATTTATTAATATATCTTGAACTTTTTTCTCTCTCTTTCATTGTCTTTTTAAACGATTTTATTTGTTTTAGAGAAACCAGCGAAATTAGAAAATTTTAAAGGCTTATTTTCAGGTTAAAATATAGTGTAGAAATTATTTAAAAGATTTTTCAAACTACACGTAGTTTAGAAAATGTATAATTCACGTTCTTCTTATCGCGCGTAACGCCAGATTTCTAAAGATGATATGAATCGCTTTCTAATTTTATAAAGCGTAGCTATGTTAAGCATAACTGCTAAGTACACGAGTATTACGGGAACCTTATAATGTTCCTACACTTTCCGTTTCGCGCAAACATACCTATGTATACATGGAGTTAACACAAAAAAGTGATATATATATATATATATATATAAAATTTTCAAGGTATCAAGAAAATTTTTCCCAAGGACATCTTATAAATATGACAGACAGTTGGGAAGATTCAACGGATCAAAGATTCACCTGATATTAGTTTTATTTTTGCGCAGCATATGGTTTGGTCATAATGGTTAAGTAAACTTTCATTGTTTCGGTCTCGTATTTGACATGAGAAGAAAAGTTTTTCATACTAAATTTTAATTAATTAACATAAAGTGATGTTTTGTTTATAATATTTTTAAAAAAAATTCTAGAAAAGTTATATTGTAACTATATTTTGATTTAAATCCCTTCGAGACTTCGTTTAACAGAACTCTGTAAAAATTTGTGGTTTGTGCCTTTGCTAGTCAAATTCGAATAAAACTTCAAATCTTTAATTCATTTATTTTTTCGATTATCGTCCTCTCGTTTATTGCCCATTTCCGTGGTAATATTTAAAGTTTCACTTTCAAAAATTGCAAAGACCTTATTAAACACGGGCTTACGTTACAATGTACCAACGATGGAATCAGTATGGCACGCCTCCTTAGTACTTTCATGAATCAATCGAAACAATTCTCGCTCTATCGTCGTGAAAATCTTGTTACTTTCTTAGACTATACTGTATTCTATAATTTTACCTTCACTAGATCAGAGCGGACTCAGCTAAAGTATCGCTTTTTTACTGACGTGGACAAAGTTCGCTATAGCCTAGTCAGCTTTAGTATATAAAATACGCTTCTCACACTTCTCTTATAGGAACTATCTTTTCTTAATGCTTGGACGATGTAAACGAGATGTTCAATCTGTTTGGCACTTTTTGCAAAATTCTAAATTATATTTATGATCTCTTCATTGAATTCTTCTCATTCTACAAATCGATTCTTTTTGATTTTAATTGTTTCTTATGAGACTTTAACACTACCAAGGAACACTGCCATTTCTTTGGAATTTTTCTCTATAACTTCCAATCCCGTCAATATAGTTCTGAAAAGTTGACTTCCAAGTATTTTTGATGCAAAAATTGTACCGATTAGTTTATCAATACGTCTACAACTAATGGCAAAATTTTAATTACAAAAGATTTCGAATTTATTTCTCATTCCCGTCTAACACACATTGGATCGGATTTTATCGTACATTGTGGCTGTGTTAGTAAACCGTTTACAAACATTTTTGCCGCTGAGCATGAAAGTGATCTGAACTGAACGGCTGTGTCATAAGTTTTCGACAACTTCTCCTTGGGATCGCAAGTTACAGAAGAATATGTGAAAAATTGTCGAAGTAGTTTTAGTTACTTTCGCATTGCGGGGGTATTTGCAAGCAAATCTCGCCTATTTTTTAACCTGGTATTCTTAATCGATCAAGGAATGTTTGCGCGACATTTCAGCTTTCTATCTTCAATTTTCCGGCTATGAAGACTCACAAACTTGGCTACTTCCCGTCTAATCTAATGTTAATAAAATTAATATGTTCGATGTGATCGGATGGTTACATACGCTGTGAAAGGGCCCCCCTGCTGGGCGTTTTCTTTTCTCTTTGTTTGTTCTTTTCTATCGATGATTTTTTTTTCCATTTACTTTAACTTCTATAGACGTTCGTTTAACTTAAGATTTTTTATTTAATTTTATATGTGAACTAAAAAATAAATATCGCAGCCCAACTCTAAAACTAAGGGCCATCTTTAAGCTTTACACCGCACACTCTGTGGTGAGGTCGAAATGCGCATAACATGATCGTTCTAAGCTTTATCGGATTATATACAAACAGCATTGGTTATACGAAGTGTTTGTTATTTCACGGTTCACTTTGGAAGAAAGCGCTGTTGAAAGCGATCGATTTTTGACGATCATAGGCGATCATGGACGCACTACGATTGCTCTGACGGAAGAAAAAGGTCATGAGTGAAGCGTGGCAAACTTGCTTCCTTTTAATTATCAACTGTTTCATTGGATGAATGCGACTAGCGTCTAAAGACAAGTTTTTTGCCTTTTCTGAGGAAAGACCAAGTAGTGCCTGGAAGTCGAAAGTTTGTAAATATTTTTCATAATAAAATTGTGGTGTTATGCAAAAATGCTTTGAAAAATATGCAAACTCGGAATAAACAAAAAAATATATATCTATTTTGTTTTGATTTGTTTAGATGAATACATTAGCCCTGTCAACGACAGGACAAAATATATCTAGTAGCGTGACGAGTTTTGATTACTTGTTGATCCTTTGCATTCATTTTTTTCTTGTTCTTGGTTGTTGTATTTTTCTACAATTACTTCTCATAGTTGAGTTATATGCTGATGTTGGTTGTACTCTGACCAACGGGAGCATAAAAATTGAAAATATCAGTTCAGTTCCATTGGTAAATGATTCTGGAAATGCTTGGAAATGTGTAAAAATTCAATTGTAAAATGAAGCCAGCCACTTGAAAACTTATTTGTGCGTAGGTGAGAACAACTGCAAGCGGTTTTCTACGTGGATGACTACGTCCATATTCCAATTGGATTATGAAAAATGGAATAAAAATTGTATGATAAACGTACAGATGCTACCGGAAAATTCCAAAAAAAGTGCCGAAAATGTTATTTGTCAGCAGTTGCCTTTTAATTTAAGTACTGGACTATGAAGTTTTTAGAACTTAGTTACGGGATCATGCCGTTGTATTGCACGAACTAATACAAAAAGAAGGAACCATAAGCTTCCGAATAACCTAAGAAAAGCAATTAAAATATTTTAATTTAAACTCCAATGAAATGTTTAATATAATGAAAGGCAAATGCATAGCACGTGGGAATTCGAGGAGAACCCCGCTGAACATCAAATAAATATTTTTCGTGTTACAGAAATACCTTATAAATCAAATTAGAAAAGATGATGTGACGGCCTGTTAATGGTGCAGTTGTCTTTGCTTGGTATTTATGTTTCTGTATCGAAAATTAAAAGATAAAAAGCAAAAAACATTTTTGCTTTTATCAAAATCAACAAACACCCACAGTATTAAACACTTACACTTTTGCACAAAAAAAAAAAAAAAATTAGATTAAAAAAAAAAATTGTTAAATTTTTTACACAACATACACACACCTTTTTGTTGCAAACATGCAAACATTTGCATGCACATTGTTGGTAACAAGTTAACAGATCGCCCAGTCACCCATAAAACGCATACAAATTTATTTGATTCACTTGGCGTTTAATTATTCGCTTGCTTTCTATGTTTGTAAACTCAAATAATTCAAACTAATTATGACGCTTAACAAGCAACGCAAACCGAATTTATTCACTTGTGGAAGACAGACGTGTATTTTGCTTTTTTGATGAATGTGTTTCATAGTTTAACGCTCGCTTTGCTTTCTATTTTAATTTATTTTCTTTATTTTATTTTTTTTATTTTTTTTTTGGATGCATGCTTCAGCGGATTATGTATCTGTCCACTTGAACCGCTATTACAATTGCATTTCGAAACGCGTTGTCTTGTCTTAGCGAATTTTTAATGTAATTAAATATGTTTTTAAATTTTATTAATATTTAAAAATTTTTTTTTGTTTTTCATAATTTTATTATTCACAATATAAAAAACATATATTAATTAATCGTATATATGTAAAAGAATATTTACTGTTTGTTAATAGTTTCCTTTTTACTATCATACATTTATTTACGCGTATTATTTTCGCAAAAGCTTTTGCGTTAAGAAATTCGCACTTCCTTCCCATTCAAAACACTAAACCAAAAAAAAAAAAACACGTGATTTTAACCAATAAGTAATTGAAGTCAACAAAAGAATTATAATAAAATTTTTAGGAATGTGACAGTCATTACCCTCACAACTATCATGTTTAGTTTGTGTATAATGAATGTTTTTATTGTAAAAAGCCTTATTGACGCGCACTGTTTTAACAATGTTTACAAAATATTTAAATCTTTTTTTTTAAATTTACTTTTCAATCACGATAACTTTAAAAAGAAAAATGAAAAAAATTATTACATTAATTAAAAGTTTCTTTATGTAATTAATTATTTTTTTTTTTTTTGGTAGATTTTTCTTATGGTTTCACGCTTTAATTAACTAATTTTTTTTTACTACATTATCTACTATATTTTAACTTTAATTTAAGTTAAAAAAAAAACAATATCTCTGCCTTTCTTGATTTCTTGATTTCTTGAAATTCACACACATTGAAATAGAAAATGTTTGGAATTGGATTTATATAGTAGCTCTATTTCTTTCTCTCTCTTTCAGACTCAAGTAAAACAATCGTAAAATCATCTCCTCTCAGAGTAAAATTTTTCTTTTGCCTTTGACTGAGAATAAAATTGTATTTCTGAGAGTAAAATTTACTTTGCTGTACATTTCTTAACGAGGCCCCAAAAAGATGCTGAGCATAATAAAATTCAATTTTTGAGAGTCAAATTTACTTTGCTGTACATTTCTTATCGAGGCCCCAAAAAAAAAGTGCTGAGAATAATAAAATGCAATTTCTGAGAGTAAAATTTACTTTGTTGAACTAAAGAAATAAAACAAAAATAGTGGTTATAGGGAAAGAAATCTCCTCTCAGCGCAAACAAAACTTTGCAATGCAATGCCAGCCAGCAACACTATGATGCAGCCAAGAGTAACTAAAGAAATTTCTCTCAGAATAACAAACAAAATAGCAATAACAAACTAAGGTTTTCAAAAGAACCAAAATTCGTATTTAAGTAAGAAAAAAGCAAGCAAGCCATTGGGTACATGTTGTCGAGCCGGGTTTTGCAACTGTTTTTGCAAATGTTGTTACGGATGGATGGCGGGAAACGTACTTCCTGTTTTATTTATTTTCTTTTCTTCCATTTTTTCAATACATTATGTTGATGATACATGTTGCCCAAAACAATTATATTTTTACTCGATTCTTTTCGCACGATTTTGATTAAAGACGATCAGCAAAAACAAATTTTTATTTTGGAAAATTTATTTCACTTAATACGATTTAATAAACAGTTGAATTTAGCTATTAATCAGGTGCAATTTATGTACACGTATAATGAAAAAAGTTTGTGTCATTTTTCTTAGTAGATGCATTTTGAGACGCGTGATCTTAGTAACAATTATCATATTAAACAATATCATACAGCACGTAGGAGGTGTTACGTATATAAAAAGAAAATATTGTGACGCTTGTTACATAAGTTGAACGTAATTGCGTTTGAAAAGTCCGCCAAAAATCTCTACAATTCTGATATTGTTTACAATATAATGCTGAACAAGAAGTCCAGTTTCCATAGGTTTGTCAAATCTTTGCGGCGTTTATAGTGAACATGCTTTATCCAAGCTATGTGCGCGGGAATAATTTGTTTGTGTCCGGTCTGGAAATTTCGATAGTAAGTCACTTTACGCACTAATTAATCAATCGTAAAGGAAGTTTATCAAATTTTGGGGGATTTTGTAACGTTGCACAGCTAAACATTGACGAGAAAACAGTTGCGGTCCATTGGCAGAAGGTCGAGTCAACGATACAAAACGTAATGGACTGAATTTCCATCTGGGAATCGTTGCTGAAACGCAAGGAAATGAGGGCTATTTTAAAAACGTAAATAGCGGACGATGAAAAGTGGATTAAAGTGGAAAAGATCGATGAGGTTGAACAAACAATGGCGGAATCCAATAAGGCTTTATGTTAGTAGGATTGGAAACGAATTGTTTTTCATAAAGTGCCGAATAATTGAATTTTACATTGCGACTGACGGTATTAGAGCAAGGTCAAGCGTCCCGAATAGATAAGTAGGAACAGTTTTGTCTTTTGTTATGACCGTGGGAGACCACACGCTTCTTTCATGGGTTGCTAAAAACTGGGAGCACATGCCTGGGCAGTTTTGATGCATCCATCGAATAGCTGGTGGCTACCGTTTGTCGCATTTGCTGTAGGATTTTCTTATGGTGTAAAGGTACATTGGTAGGGGTCTGCGAACATAGCTTAGTTTCAATTTTTCCCCCAAAGATCCCAGAAATTCTACAACAATGGTACCTATATGATGCAATTAGAAATATGTCCTACGTCCTTCGAAGAGCATTTGGGTAAATTATTTACACTTTGTTCCAAAGTCTAACAACGAATGGCGCCCATGGGGCGATTCAATAAAATTACGGTTCCGGATAGATACCCGATAGCCACATTTGCACGGTTTTTCAGCTAATTTACATGGCAAGACAATCTTTTCTAAAATAAATTTCGCAAAAGTTTATTTCCAAATCCCTATTGAAGAAGCAGATAATCCAAACACGATCATTTTCACACCGATACCACTTTTGCGAATTTACAAGAGTGGCATTGGGTTTAGTGTAACGCCGCAAAAAGATTTCAAAGATTTATGCACAAAGTCCTAAAAGGCCTTGCAGTTTGTTGTGTTCTACAAGCTTGGAAGATTATAAAGAACAACTTAACATACTCTTTAGTGGATTAAGATTCTATGACTTGGCAACAAAGATCGTAAAGCGCGAATTTGGGTGAAGTGAATGATTTCGCTTATTACCAAATCCAGAAAATGTGAAAGCAATAAAAAAATACGAACCAGCAGGAAATGTACATTGTCCTAGACAATGCCTTGGTCCTGTTAATTTCTATCGAAAGTTCATTCTCAAAGCAGCCGTCCTCCACGATTAGAAAAAAGGTCAAAAGAGAAACGATAAACGAAGAATTGTTTGGACAAATGCACAAAAGAACGATTATTCCTGAAAAAAACTTACCGACTCTTCGGTCCTAGCCCACTCGATCGAAGGATGATCTTTATCACTTCGGAATCATGTTTCAGATTTTGGTATGGGAAC
Organism: Glossina morsitans morsitans; assembly: GCA_001077435.1. Classification (NCBI taxonomy): domain Eukaryota; kingdom Metazoa; phylum Arthropoda; class Insecta; order Diptera; family Glossinidae; genus Glossina; species Glossina morsitans. The sequence continues at coordinate 7,453 of CCAG010003782.1, read as the reverse complement.
AGTTTTAAAGCAATACAGTTAGTGATTGTTGGGTACCGCTTAGAGACGCAACGTCGTTCGCGAACTACAAGCAATACATGCTGGCCTTACGCATTTCCAGTACTTCTTGGAATGCGGCACTTTTGCCATTTATTCGGATCACAAACCTCTCACGATTGCTTTCTGCTAAAAGTTGGGCAAAGCCTCGCCAAGGCAATTACATCAGTCGGACTGGATTGAACGATGTTGCACTAATTGAAACTATTGCTATGCCAAGTAGAGTATTGATTTGGAATCATTGGCAAGAGATCAAGAATCTCATGAAGAATTAAAAAATTTACTTCAATCTTCATCACACACCCCGTGTTTTGAAGAAAATCAAATTACGTTTTTTCCATCGCTTCTATAAATGTGATTATTTTCATGCAAGTCTCAATAAAGTTTCCTGTTTTAACTCTTTTCGGAACCAATCCCGCATATTTGTACTCATTTTTTTTTTTATTGTCGTTTATAGCAGATGTAAACATACTCACGTGCATTACGTTAGGTATAAATGCGCAAGCAAACATGCACGAAGCTATGTTACAGACGTGTTCATTGGCCAATTTGCACATTTATGTAGGTGTGCTTATCATTTGTGGTTACTTCTACCTTTCGGTTGCTTGTCTTTGGTTAATAAAATTTCATGTTCATCTGCTCAGAAGTTTGTGTTTGTTACGATTTATATTTATAACTAACGCGAACTCGGTTTAGTTGTAATCTAAGCAGAATTGATTTGATACCATTATCGTAAGCTCATAACTCATGAGAATCAATTTAAGAAAACTTATAAATGAAAAGCAAGCAAGTAAACGCACTATACCGGGCCACGACGCACCATGAACTACCGCTACGCTACTTCGCCTAATGCAGTCATTTATACAACGACTTTTGAATTATACGGACAGTGGTCGAAAATATGGTCCAATCCGAACCGCTTTCAATAGCGATAGATTACAGACGGACAGAATCATCTTCTGTCGCTCTGATGACATGAATATGTGGTATTTTATGGACCTTTCAGGAAAATGTTATTGCTCAGGAATAAAACAGCGAAATATCGAAAAAAATATGCCTCTTGTCTCGCATGTCGCTACGCATGTAGATGCTGAAAACGGATAAATTGTCAGAAACTTTGGCGCCTTAAAGTTTCGCTTCGAGTCCAAACCTAATGTAAGACCACATTAGATGCTACATGTGCTATATTCTCGCGGATTAACAAGAGGGTGATAGATAGGTTGGTAGATATACGCCTCTAAGCGGATGAGAGAAGTGCACAAAATAGTTTTTATAGCAAAGGAAATTAATTAGTGCTTGTATTGTAGAATAACATCGTCCAATCGCGACCCTATCGAATACAATAGATTATCAGCTTATTTCTAATGGCTTAGAGGAAGGCTTTAGTGTGTTTCTGGTAAATTTTTTCATTTTTCAAACGCAAGGGCTTTATTGGCCCAGTAAGCTATGGAGTAGCGCTATGGACTAGCTCCGTTGCTCTTCTCAATGTATGTGAATGACTTTACTTTTCTCTATACTTTAGTTTAATTGGTAAGATTTCTAGTGTTTGCGGATAACAAGTGCTTTTTTTTATCTTTTGAAATATGCGTTCACATTAAAAACTTATCTTGAAAGAGTTTCATTCCTAGCATTTGAAGTTGCACGCCTCAAGCCAGAGAAGACAAAATTGTTTTGCTTTAATCCTTTGTCACTTTTAGTTCCGACAATTTCTCTGTATATATCAATTGGGGGGAACTTTAAATGAAATGCACACAGCGAAAAATCTGGAAGTTACATTACGAAGCCAGCTATCATCGGATATGCATACATTTGAGCTAAAAAGGAAAATTGCTACAGGAATTGCAATTTTATACAAATTAAAAGAAAGTGTTAAGTAAATGTTAGATGATGATGTACCAATAGTTAGTACAATCACTTATACGGGAATGTTAAATGCTTATAATAAAAATAGTAGTGTGTAGTTAAATCTCTTCAATGCCTGCAATACAAAGCACTGAACGTTGTATACATCCAATTCTTTTTTTACACGAATTTGATTTAACACGAGTTCAAAAGAAAAAAAATTTCTTTTTTTACACGAATTATTTTGTTTTATTTAACACGATTTTTTGGGAACGTATCTATCATGTAAAAAGATAATTAGGTGTACAAGTTTCGAATACCTTCGTGTACTATCCCGCTACTGCGAGGGCACATGTGAAACAGTGTTATCAGTTAAGAGGTTATATGAATATCAAAGTGTCATATATGCATTTAAATGTTTTCATAATGTCGGTCGCCGTACTATATCTTATTTACAAAATCTATCACTAAGTAACCTAACCATTACAGTGGTAGCATAAGACATAATAACTTATCTTCTACTTTAAGATACTCAGACCATCTTGTAAGGAGTATTTGCATAATTAGATGGAAACGGTTCTGTAGTAATCAAAATTACATTGCAAAGGTCTCAACAATAAGTATTTTGTCTTTACACTCTTTGTCTTGTTATCTGGTAAGGCTAGAATCCATATTGATGCACAGTAAAGTCAAGCCAGAAGAATCCGATCTTTTAAGTACAAATGTTATAATGTAAGAGACTCCTCAGCTTTAAGGCGGTTTAATTAATGATACCTTTTTATAATTTAAACCGATCAGCGTAAAGTTCCAAGCGTTTGCATAATTTTTGAGATCCTAGTTTTTGAGTTGTAGACATTTTGCGGCCGGCTTCGATTTGAACGATTGCTTGAGACATAATTGCTTTAGGGTCCGATTTTACACCGCAGAAGCGTAGCGTGTTACTCTTCAAAAACGAGTTTGACAAACGTCGTGAGAAGCCTCCGATGGTTATTCCACTTCGTCTGTGGTTCCTTGATATCAGCATATAGCAAATCAATGTTACGACCCTGTGTTGGTAAGACAAACATGTGGATGTTGATTTGGTTGCCACGCCCAATGCTAACGTGAAATCTATGGAACGAATGCATTTCCGTTGACTAAATTCGTAGACCACATCCAAGCATTTTCTTATTACCGGTAGTTAGAAATGTCTTGCCTTCGCTCGCTTCGACTAACTAATTTCGGAAATCTTTAGAATCACATTTCAAGTCTTCCATAAGTGAGAGTGGTAAAGCGCGGGAGATAGTGATTGGTGCGATGACTCAAACCTGAAGACAACACGTTCACTTACGATTGGCTTTTCTTAAAAAAAATCAACCGTTGCTTGTACTTCACGTGTGCTTAAAATATAATAGATGCCGTTTATGCCCTGATTTCTTATGGCGCATGCAAAGTCTTGGCTTCTTCTACGCACAGACGGTTGTTCCAGTCGCGATGATCTGTTTACTGCAGCTTGCGCTATTGACAACCAACCCAGTTTCTTTCATCAGTTGTCTGAATGAAAGCATGCAACAAGATTGTCATAATTTTTGAGTAGTTGATCCTCTCAGCTGTATCGCTTGATCGTGGATTTGGATGTTATGCCACACGTTATTCTGCCTTTTCCAATATGCTCATAACGCTGCGCGATCAATACCTTCCAGCTTAGATGTACTCCAGTTTATTGAAGGTCATTGAAGCATTCTGGCTTAGCGAAAGGTTTCCGTGCCGAGGAAAATGTTGAATGTTTGCTGCACGTTTCCTACAGTTTTCTTGTCTACACTTTTCACATCGTGCCCATGATCCCAATGCACAAATCTTCCAAGTAATTATGTCAAGAAGCAGAACAATATATAACTCATACTAAGGCCGATGTTACGTTTACGCTTTCAGTATTTTCTTTTGAAGGTTTCTTACGTTCGCTTTAACTAGCGCTAGCTAATAATAGCGTAGTTTCTTTTCTTTTGTGGGGTAAAGAAAGCACATTCCTACCATTTCATTGTTTACGCTCTTGCCTTTAAGATTACGAGAGCGCAAAAAGTAATCTGCGGTCAGCTTGTCATTGGACATCGTTCTCCATTTGTTCAGAGATTCAGGACAGGTTCTACATATGTCGTCATCATCGAGTGATGTAATGTGTGCATAATGTTGTCTATCGTTATTGTATTTCGTAGAAGAAACGCTAATTTCTTTCATGCATACCTCTCTGCGAGTGTTGTTATTATATATATATCGCGAAGAACGGCATATTCATCTAACAATTTACATTATTATTGCTTTTGTTAGAAGGAATGCTTGCTACATTTGTTGTTGTTTTTGTTCAGAAAACTGCTTGATTTGTTACTGCTGTTGAATAAAAGAAAAGGCTGTTTACTGTTCGCATGTTGAACACATCGATTGGTTTCTTTCAATGTCATAGAAATTTCTACCTGCGTACTTTGCGTATGACTTTGCAGGGCTGGCATGTGTGCACAGGTTCACGGTTCGAGCATTAATCACTTTTTTTTTTGTGAGGTGGAAAAAGATCAACAGGCGCCCATGAGCGCAGTGCGAGACTTAAACCTGCTAAAAACCATCCCTCCTATTCCCTACCCTGTGGCACGACCATTTAGTTATACCTTCACAGGAAGGGTAGGCACTACTTAAGATCCTAGGTTGACGCTCTTCGTATCTTTGTTTTCTCATTATGTTTGCGGCGAATACTCCTACCGCTTTCCATATTTTCAGGTCGTGTAACATATTTGTCACATGATTGTCGGGGAGAGGTAACCCTCCAATTTCCGTCTGTAGTCTCTGTCGTTACTACTTATGTTTTCACATATCTGTGTGTTCCTGTACACGCGCACAGTACACGTTCCGCACTTATATCCTGGCCGATGTTTATTACGCAATGCTTAATGTTAGCTAACAGGTATGATGTGCGAGTTATGCCATTTAATATTAAGTTTGGTGTGAATAACAAGGCCAAGGATGACTTAATGATTGTCTCTAACTGCATTCCCTTAAGTAAATAAATTAAGCGTATACTGCTAAGCTAGCAGAAGTTCATGAGATTTTTGTGAGTAAATAAGTTGCTTGCATATGCCGTCCGGACTGTAACAAAAACCGGCAGAAATCCAGAGTAAAGAGGATCAAAAAGACAATGCGACTGCAAAGTCGCTTATAGAGTAACCTAGAAAACAATTAACAAGTTGTTAAAACAGCGCAAAGCGTTTGCCGCCAACTAGTGAGATTTTTCTAAATGCTTTATGCTAAACGCTACCGCTGGAATCAATTGTTTCTCGTGTACATCCGACTATTCATTGCGGTTTTTGCAAAACGCAAATAAAAACTTTCGCTACATTGCGGCGGGACTGCGGAGGCTTTCCATTTGAATTATCGAAGGCTTTACGAAGTCTTGAACAAGTTTCTGAAGTAGTTGAGAAGTGGAGTAAGGAAAACTCCCATCCAGTCATCCGTTCTTAAAAAGTCATTGCAAGAAACTTTTCAATAGAAGACATTGCTCGAGTTGAAAAGGCTGCAATCTTGCGTTATACCATAATAGAAAACAACCTGTCTTTTTGTCATAGATTTTGGGTCCTTAAATTTGCTATTCCAGAGTAGTGGTCACAAGAAGCTCTTCAATTTCACTGTTCCTATAAAATACTGTTGTTAAGTTACGAAAATCACGCAAAAAGGAAATGAAACACACATGCGACTTGCGGCGTCTTCGCCATGTTGTCCATAATGCAACTATTAGCCGGGTCCCGAAGATCTAACTTAACGGAATGTCAAATTCTATTGCATACATCATCATACTGCAGACGACCTTAGTAGGTGTACATGGAAGTGAAACTGTGTGCTTGTCATCATAATACAATATTTTGTCCTACTTTTTGATTGTGATATGTTTATAAAAAGTGTCGGAAGAAAAAAAGTAATATTATGAGAATGCGTTTGTCGTACAGAGTACAGAGAGAGTATTGAAAATATTTGGGCTCCTTTTCAACCACCTTATAGTGTCCTTCGTCTGGCTATTCTAAACCGTGTTTGTTTTTTTTTTTTTTTGCATACAAAGACGAATTTACTTGCTTTTAAGTTTTTTCGAGTGTAAGGTCCGCATGTTGTTGGATGTACTATACTGGACTAGCCGTTTCTGAAACGTTCTCACTATTCTACTGTGAGACATGTTGCAATGGTTTCTCCAGGTAGTCGTACAGACCATTTCAGCCTCTTTGTATACTGACCTTAAACTTAAAAGCATGACAGAAAGTTCCTCAACCCATTTACGAGATTGTTTCGCCAGATGAAATTGCTGCTTTAAGCAGTCCGTGGAATCGTTCAATGATACCATTAAGTTTAGAAAAACTGTTAGAAGAAAAAAATTATTGTGACACAGATATTCGATCGTCGCACAGAATAATATTCAAAATGTGAAATATTCTTCTTCTTTTTCTTCTTCTTCTTCTCTTATTCAGCAAATTAAAAATCGAATATTCACTGGGATGGGTGTAAAAAAGAAACAATGTGAACGCAGAGGTCTTTGCTTGGGCCTTAGTAAAGTTGAGGTTAGATTTCGTATACGATGTTATTAGTTATTTACTTTAGCGATTATTTGATTGAAGATTTTTTGTTTTTTATTTTTGTATGTTATAAAATGCGCGTATTACTCGTCCGTCACGTGGGATAAAACAAAAGAACGAGGAGTAGATTCCGATGGGTCAGCTATAATGTAGTGCATGAGTATAAAAAGTTATATGAAGAAATTGATGGGCGTGAGAGCAAAAACTATGAAGTATTGAAAAGCTATTTATTGAAATTGTCTCAAATTGAGTGACTGTCCTTACAAATGGCAGTTAGCAAGTTGCAACTACAGTCGCGTGTTACGAGAAATCAAAAAAAAAACCCCTTGGGTATGTTCTATGCTTTATGCGATATACTGTGGAAGAAAAATCCACAATAAGATTCTTCCCGAAGGCTACCTAATAATGAAATCAATATCATCAATGGACAGTTACGATCGATTTTTCCGAAAACTGTATGCTTGCTATGCTTTCCTACTGGGTTTGCAAAACCAATGCGTAGTTATTAGTGGTTTTTAATAAAAATCCGACCATCGCATATATGAATTTATATAAGTATGTGGTATAATTTTGAAAATGAATTTTAGGATCATGACCGCAGAAAGAAGAAAAAGAAGAAGAAAAAATCATGACTCGATAATATCGTAAACTTCATTATAATGTTTCTATTGTTTTGTGAAATGTTTTTGTTTTACATTCTATTGCATTCAATTGATGTCATGATCGCGTAGAAACAGTTTCGCTTACAACTGCAACAAATAAGTGCAACGAATGCAGCTAACGTATATACGTGCCAATCTATGTATTGTGGAAATCAGAACTAATAATTTAAGGCCATTAATAGCAGAAAAAAGGCAGCAAAGAAGCAGCAAAAGTATGTACAAGAATGACAGCAGCAACAGCAGCAGCAGCATTGTATCGTCAGCGTCAATAGCAAGCATTAGCAAAACGAAACACGAAAAACAACGATTTCTTTATTGCACCAACAAAGTCAT